>CM035170.1:125657060-125965675 GCA_020205615.1 Panax quinquefolius
GTGGTTTATTTATTAAAAAAGTCGAGTCTCAAATGATAAAATTGATGAAAACTTTTTAAAACCTAAAAGATAGTAGACTTTATTCTCTACTTGACTCTTTTAATGGATTGCTTATTCCGTCGCAGCTTAAACCGATTGTCTATTGTATTTTATCGCTTTAACATCGTTGGGCTAATGATAATTTATTCTCGCATTATCTTAGTCATAATATTTCTTATCGGGCTAGTTGAGCTCACCTTTTCTTTCACTATTCTCTTCGTGAAAATGAGAACATAGTCGGGACGAGTCGGGGAACGAGTAATGGTCCAGAGGATAGCATTAGTAGTCCTCACTATTCGCGAAATAGTGTGATAATAATTATAATGAGGACTCTTTTGAGTTTGTATAATATCTAGTAGATAAATATTTGTATTCAAACTCACGCTTTATGTCGTATTGCACACGGCGCTTATATTAGTAAGTTGTATTTGAATTTATGTACCATGTAAGTGGCGACCCAAGATGGGTGACGATACCCTAATTTTGGGGCGTCATGGTATCGTAGCTTAGGGATATGATCCCCGGCTAAGATGTGAGAATAGTACTAGGAGGGAGAGACGGGAATTCCTTCGCTAGTATGACCTACCTAAATTTATTTGGTATTTAATTGGTCTACGAGAGTATGTGGATAATATGTGATATGTTAATTAACCCTTATTTTATGGCGGCAAGATTTGAAAATGGCATCCGAGAATGTTGAGAATAAAGAATGGAGCATGAGAGATCTGCTGATTCTCCACGCATCAATAATCGGGACAATGTACAACAGGATGGCGATAATCCTCCTGTAAATAACAACACCGATCAATTGACTAACGACGCAGTGCGCTTAAAAGGTTTTAGAATTCATGCAACATCAAAGTGAAAGCGACTCTCGCTCAAAACGTGGGTGGAAACACGGAAAACTCTCAAGGCGGCCGCTAAACAATTCAAGGAGTTGGGACCCACCGAGTTTAAGGAGAGCCAAAACCACTTCGGCGGAAAGCATGGATTAAGCAGATTACCAAGATATTTGATGTCTTGGGATGCTCCGAGGAGCAAAGGTTCCTTTTGCCAGCTTTTATGTGTTCGCGAGAGAGTGACATCGGTGGGAATCGGTAAAACGTACTCAACCTCATTGTCTCAAGATATCTTGGGAGAAGTTCCAGAGTCATTCAACGACAAATACTTTCCCGAAAAGTATTCGCCACATGAAAGGAGGTGGAGTTTATCAAGTTGAACAAAACAATATGACCGTGGTCGCAATACGAGGCAAAATTTGCGGAGTTATCACGATTCGTCCCCACTTGGTGGATAATGAAGAGAGAATGGCGCGAATATTTTTAAGAGGTTTGAAGCGGGAGATACGTCAACATCTTATTTCTCATAAACCGTGTTTTTATTCAGATGTTGCAAATAGGGCTCGATTAGTGGAGCGCGATAACGAGTCAACGCAACTAAAGAAAAGCACTTTCTAAAATTATAATACCAAATAAAGAAGTTTATCGGCGCGGTGACAACAAGCGTGGAGGAATCAACAGCCGGATATGGTAACCACTTCGGTGGTAATCAGGCCAAAATAATAAGAATGGACATTTCAAGAAAAGGAGATTCAACAATGATGGAAAGACGTCAAAGACCAAAGACTTTTGTTGTTAAGGAAGGAGAAGGACCACCTATCATATGCTTCAAATGCGGAGGAGAGGACACATCATCCGAATCGCCATGTCATCCAAAGCATGTTATAATTGTGGAAGAAGGCCACTTAGCTCGATTTTGTCGTTTACCATCAAGACAATTCAACTAGGATGGAGGCACCAAAAGGTCGGACAAACATAAACCAGAGCCTAGAGTTTAAGAGAGCGTTTTTTTTCGTGACGAGGAACCCAATAAAATTATCACGGGTAAGTTAATCGTAAGCTCTTATGTAAGTCTATACCTTATTAGATACCGGTTCTACCCATTCTTTTATCTCTCTTGCTTGCGTTCAACGTTTAAATTTGACTCAAGAAATTAGACTTTGATTTATCTATTGAAACTTCGTTGGAGAAACCTTCGTTACCTCCACTTGCTTTATTAATCTTGTTGTTTCAAATAAACACTTTCACGTTACTGTCGATCTTATCTCTTGAAAATACTTGCCTTTGAGGTAATTTTTGAAAATAATTGATTAACTACTCGTTATTCTTTTTGTAAGGTTGTTAGCTTTCATATTCCTAACCAACCTTATATATACTAATTCAAAGTAACCAAATCCTAAAGTTAATCACCGTTATATCAAGCTTATAAGTAAAGAGCCCCGATCCTTTCGTTGTTGACTTCCTTGTGTGGAATGTACGAAGCAGGACTTTTCAGAGGCGATGTCGTGATCGAAGATGGCAAGTTGATAGGTATCATTGTGAGGTGCTTATCTGAGTTAAGGGATAGAAGTCACAGAGATGGTATTAATGTGACGTCTTATCCAAGTCTTGGACGAGAGTAAATAGCTTTTGAATGATATTTCTATCATTAATAAATTTCTTGGCGTATTCTTGAAGACTTCCTAGCCTACCCTAGAGCGTGAAATCGAATTTTGTATTGACCCCAAAGACAAAACCCATTTCTTAAACCTCAAATATTTCTTCAACTAAAAGGATCTCATTTACGTGGATTATGATGAAAGTCATAATAAAAGTATAGAACTAATAAAAATCATGGGTATATGAAGTATTAGTAAGTTTTATGATGAGTTATGTTGGTTAGTATGTGAAAACATGAAAGTTTCTTAGAAATCACAAAGAGTTGAAAATCAGATTTTAGTGAAAAACGTAACATGAAATTCAATTGACCATATCTCCTGTTATATTTTGAATTTTTGAATGTGGTCAAGTCCTAGAGTTAGATCTATGAGTTACCTAACTAATCCAAGTGGAATTACTGGAAAAGGTGTTGTAGATTTTGTGTGGACTGATTTTAGCAAAGGAGTGCAAAGCTGCAAAAACCGAAAAAGCTTCTGCCATGATTTTAGAGAGGCTGTTTTGGCCACTTAAATTATGAGAAAAATTCTGGCCTTTTGGGACATGAAAGTATATGGTATAAAAGTACCTCCTGTCCAAAAATGAGCTCATTCTCGACTTAAAATGAGCAAGTTATGACTATTTCAATATTTAGGTTTTTCCGATTTAAAACGCTTATAACCGGAGTTCTATAACTCAGAATGACCATGAAATTTAAACTAGAAGCTCACGTTAACATGTGTAAGGTCCTGCCAAGATTTGGGAATTTTGGAGTTAAACTTGAGGTAGCTAATTTCTTAAGGAATTAAGTGAAATTGATTTTTAAAAAATAGTAAATAAATTTTAAAATTCGAGAAAAATATATTTTCATTATGGGACTATATTATGCTAAATCCCAGAAAAGAAATATTTTTGGGACTGATTTGGTATTTTCATGAAAATAGTTTAGTTACGAACATATGAGTTAAATATGTTATGTGAAGTAATAAAAAGTTGAAAAATAGGATTTTATGGCTAGAGAATCCTATATATAGTATATGTGCATATTTTTTGATGAGGATTTGATAATTGGTGATGATATCTTATGAGTATGACATTTTGAATGATTAAATGCATTATATGGTAAAGTGTAAACAATTAAGATAAATTGTTTATAAATTTAAGTGATTAAAATATTGTTATAATATTAATGTTATTAGATTATGAGATTATTAAATGATTGATAACATGGGGATATTCTTGAATCTGGATAAATTATATTATAAATGTTTAATATTTATCCTTTATCTCATTTGATTGATTCTTTATATCATTATCCTCAATGTTTATATTATATTGAAAGTCAATCTCATGAACTTTACGCACGTAGATGGACTTGGTATGATTATGACCAGGGGATCATTCGGTATAATCATAACCAGTAATTGAAAACACAATTATCTTTGGCAGTAGTGCATGGATAATTTGTGGTAAATGAAATAATACTAATGAATATCCTTGCTTTGTAGTGCGGGGATGATTCGACGATGTGGATTAATTATTGAAAGTGAGTCTCGTGAATAAAATATTAATTCATGGATGTGTTCAAAGTCATCTCGTGGCTTACGTGCATAGATGGACTTGGTATGATTATGACATTGGATCATTCAAGATAATCATAATCAGTAATTGAAAACACAATTATCTTTAGCCAGTAGTGCATGGATAATTTGTGGTCGTGATACTAATGAATACAGAGGATTATCTTTGGCCGTAGTGGTATGGATAATTTATGGTCGTGATACTAATGAATATCCTTGGCACATGTAGTGCGGGGATGATTCGATGATATGGATTAATTATTGAAATGAGTCTCAAAGAATGAAATATTAATTCATTGATGTGGTAAAAGTCATCTTTGGTAGTAGTGCATTGATAGACTTGGTATGATTATGACCACGGATTATTCCGGATAATCATGCATCGTAATTGAAAACACGAATATCCTTAGCCATGAGAAGGCATGGATAATTCATGGTTGTGATACTATTAAGTCGAGTCTCGGCGTTATTGGTTTCTGATTTGTATATCTTTGGCACAGTAGTGCAAAGATGAATTGTTAATGAATATCTTTGGCGGATCACGAAGATGAATTTAATATTTTAAACGATAAAGGTATTCAAGGTACCTCACCTCTTTATCATACCAGTGTACGTACCTTCTAATTTCGAGTGAAAATTCCATAAGGAGGGGAGATTGTGAGACCCAGTTTTTTTATCAATAAAGATTTAAATTTTGTTGAAATAATTTTTAATATTATGGTGTGAATTTAAGATAATATTATAGTTGTGGGTAGTATTTATAAATTTTGCAAAGTATCAAGTGGTTATATTATATTCGATTGGTCAGAATATTCGGTTTAGCGGGAATATTCGTACAACTACTCAATCATTGGTGGACCTCTACAATGTAATTATTGTCGGATTGAGAAAACGACAAAAATATTTTATTGAAATAACGGCGGAAGTTTTACTGTGGTTCTTGTTGAACTACTTTCAATAGTAAAAGTACATGTCGACGTGTGTGGTTGCATAAGTAGTACACGGTATTGATTATTGATGCTTATGTGAGAAGTCACCGGTTTGATTCCATTATTGTCGATTAATAATATGAATTATTATAAGCGATAATGACGTTTTGTTTGATTCAGATTATTAACGTAATAAAAGTAAACATCTTTTATATAAAATAGAATACTTTATTAAAGTTATTCTATAAATAGAATATATTATATTTTATTATGCATAGTGTTGCGTAGTGTTTTGCATAGTATTGCATAGTGTTTGCATAGTAAAATATTTTTATATAAATAGAATATATTATATTTTATTTAAAAGATTTTTCTTTAAATATGTAATCACGATTAAAGTAAATCAATCTGACCGTTCATGGATTAATTCTTATACATTCCATTTTCCTATAAATAAGCTCATTCCTTCATTATTTTTTACGAATTCATTGAAACTCTGTAGAGAGAAATTATAGAGAGAGATATAGAGAAAATTATAGAAAGAAGAAGAGTATTCTCGCTACTTCACTACTTCTATATTCAGTTCTTTTACTTGTAGTGGGTGTTATTCTTTCTTCTTGAAGAGAACTTCATTATTCCATTCACTATTATTCTGTTGGAATAACTTTTAAAAAAGTGGCATACCCTATACATAACTTTGTATACGCATGCATACCTATACTTGGTGAAATCCTTATGTTATTCCATTGCTTATTATTACATTTGGAATAACTTTTGTATCACGCCATTTACCCTATACTTGGTGACATTCTTCTATTATTCTCATTGGAACATCACATGCGTGTGTTTTACACCGACTGGTTCCGTCTTTTATTATTCTGGCTGAACATCACATGCGTGTGTTTTACAGGGACCGGTTCCGCCTCTTTATTATTCTGTTGGAATATCCTATCATGTGTTTTTACACCGGATCTGGTTCCATCTTTATTATTACATTGGAACATCCTGCTTGCGGTGTGAATTTCACGACACAAGTTCCGTTATTATTATTATGTTGGAATAACTTTTGTCTGTCTGAAATCACCGCATGTCGTGGTGATTTCTTTTGTTATTCCATTCTTTATTACACCCAAGTTGGTTAAAACTTTGACTTCTATACTCCATGAAATTAGTAGAATATCCTTGATATTTGCGTTTCATCCATATCTTTTATGGAAATATTCTTCTCGATCATTCTTGAATTTTACTCTCTGACGAAACAAAGATCATGTTGACAATTTGGACGTTAATAATTCATGGATTAAATAATTCTTGAACTTGTTTTATTGAATTATTATGTCATTGTCATCATCCTCATGTTATATTATGTTATCTTTGGCTTACGTGCATAGATGAACTTAGTATGATTATGACCGGGGATCATTCGGTATAATCATGACTTGATATAAATGATGTGACAAAGTCCTCGGTGGCACATAATGCAAAATGATGGATAATTTTGGTATGATTATGACTGTAAGTGATTCGGTATAGTCATGACCATTGATAATTTGATGAAAATCCTTGGCCGTGAATGCAGGGGATGATTAGATGTGGTGGTTTATTTATTAAAATTTGAGTCTCGTGATAAAATTGATGAAAACCTTTTAAAACCTAAAAGATAGTAGACTTTATTCTCTACTTGACTCTTTTAATGGATTGCTTATTCCGTCATGATTAAACCGTTATCTATTGTATTTTATCGGTTTAACATCTTTGTTGAAGGCTAATGATAATTTATTCTCGCATTATCTTAGTCATAATATTTCTTCTTGGGCTAGTTGAGCTCACCTTTCTTTTTCACCGTTCTCTTCGAGAAATGAGAACATACCGGAACGAGTCGGGGACGAAGTAATGGTCCAGAGGATAGCATTAATAGTCCTCACTATTCTCGAAATAGTGTGATAATAGTTGTAATGAGGACTCCTTTTGAGTTTGTATAATATCTAGTAGACAATATTTGTATTCAAACTCATAGTTTATGTCGTATTGTACCACGAGCTTATATTAAGAAGTTGTATTTGAATTTATGTACCATGTAAGTGGCGACTCAAGATGGGTGACGTATACCTAATTTTGGGGCGCCACAATATTCATTAGTATCACGACCACGAATTATCCATGCACTACTGGCGAAAGATAATCTTTTATTCATTAAGTATCACGACCACAAATTATCCATTGCTACTACCAAAGATAATCGTGTATTCATTAAGATCACGACCACAAATTATCCATGCACTACGTGCAAAGATAATCGTGTATTCATTAGTATTACGACCACAAATTATTCATGCACTACTACGCCCAAAGATAATCGTGTTTTTCAATTACGGTTATGATTATACCAAACAATCCCTCGGTAATAATCATACCAAGTCCATCTATGCACTACCTTCTGAATGCCAGATGACTTTCAACATAATATAAGCATGAGGATAATGATATAAAGAATCAATCAAATGAGATAAAGGATAAATGTGAGACCCCAGATTTATCAATAAAGATTTAAATTTTGTCGAAATAATTTTAATATTATGGTGTGAATTTGAGATAATATTATAGTTGTGGGTAGTATTTATAAATTTTGCAAAGTATCAAGTGGTTATATTATATTCGATTGGTGGGGAATATTCGATTTAGCGGGGAATATTAAATATAACGGCTCAATCATTGGTGGACCCTAATAATGAAATTATTGTCGGATTTAAAAACGACAAAATATTTTATTGAAATAACGGCGGAAGTTTTACTGGTTGATCTTTGTTGAACTACTTTCAGTAGTAAAATGAAGATACGTGTGGTGGTTGCGTAGTACACACGGTATTGATTATCGATGCTTATGTGAGAAGTCACTCACTTGATTCCATTATTGTCGATTAATAATATGAATTATTATAGCGATAATGACGTTTTGTTTTATTCAGATTATTAACGTAATAAAAAAACATCTTTTTATATAAAATGAATACTTTATTAAAGTTATTCTATAAATAGAATATATTATATTTTATTATGATAGTGTTGCGTAGTATTTTGCATAGTATTTGCATAGTAAAATATTTTTATGTAAATAGAATATATGATATTTTATTTAAAAGTTTTTGCTTTAAATATGGATAGTCGATTATTAAAAGTAAATCAATCTGACCGCTAAATGGATTAATTACTATGCATTCTATTTTCCTATAAATAGAAGCTCATTCCTTCATTATTTTCTTACGAATTCACTAAAACTCTAGAGAGAGAAATTATAGAGAGAAGCTATAGAGAAAATCTATAGAGAGAAAGAAAAGTGTATTCTCATTACTTCACTTTTCCAATATTCAGTTCTTCTAAGGTAAGGGGTATTATTTGTTGTACTAGTAAGGGTTGTTATTCTTCTTATTCTTGAAGAGAACTTACATTATTCCATTCATTATTATTACATTGAATAACTTTTGTAAAAGTGGTATACCTATATACATAACCTGTATACGCCAGATACCTATACTTTGGTGAAATCCTTATATTATTCCATTCTTATTTAATATTGCGAAGATGAATTTAATATTTTTAACGATAAAGGTATTCAAGGTATCCTCACCTCTTATCATACCAGTATCGCACCTAATTTCGAGGGCTAAATTCCATAAGGAGGGAGATTGTGAGACCCCAGATTTTATCAACAAAGATTTAAATTTTGTCGAAATAATTTTTAATATTATGGTGTGAATTTGAGATAATATTATAGTTATGGGTAGTATTTATAAATTTTGCAAAGTATGCAAGTGGTTATATTATATTCGATTGGTTCTGGGAATATTCGATTTAGCGGGAATATTAAATATAACTACTCAATCATTGGTGGACCCATAATGAAATTATTGTCGGATTGAGAAAACGACAAAAATATTTTATCAAATAACGACGGAAGTTTTACCGCTGATCTTGTTGAACTACTTTCGGTAGTAAAAGTACAAGATGTCGTGTGGTTGCGTAGTAGCACCACGGTATTGATTATTGATCTTATGTGAGAAGTCACTCAGTTTGATTCCATTATTGTCGATTAATAATATGAATTATTATAATGATAATGACGTTTTGTTTTATTATTATTATTAACGTAATAAAAGCGTAAACATCTTTTTATATATAAAATGAAATACTTTATTAAAGTTATTACATAAATAGAATATATTATATTTTATTATGCATAGTGTTGCATAGTATTTTTGCATAGTGTTTGCATAGTAAAATATTTTTATGTAAATAGAATATATGATATTTTATTTAAAAGATTTTGCTTTAAATATGGACCTTGATTAAAGTAAATCAATCTCGACCGTTCATGGATTAATTACTATGCATTCTATTTTCCTATAAATAGAAGCTCATTCCTTCATTATTTTCTTACAATTCACTAAAACTCTAGAGAGAAATTATGAGAGAAGCTATAGAGAGAAAATCTATAGAGAGAAAAAGAAAAGTATTCTTACTTCACTTTTCAATATTCAGTTCTTCTACAGGTAAGGGGTATTATTTGTTGTACGTAAGGGTTATTATTCTTTCTTATTCATGAAGAGAACTTCATTATTCCATTCATTATTATTCTATTGGAATAACTTTTGTAAAAAGTGGTATACCTATACATAACCTCAGTATATGCGTATACCCTATACTTGGTGAAATCCTTATATTATTCCATTCTTATTTATTCATTGGAATAACTTTGTATCTGTGAATCCCTATACTTGGTGATCTTCTTCATTATTCCATTCTTTATTATTACATTGGAATATCACATGCATGTGTTTTTGGGGACACAGTTCCATTGTTTATTATTTCGCATTTATTATTACATTGGAATATCCCGCATGTGTTTTACAGGACTGGTTCCATTGTTTATTATTATTATTCAAAGACTTATTATTACATTGGAACATCCTGTTGGTGTGAATTTCACGACTGGTTTAGTTCCGTTATTATTATTCTCGTTGGAATAACTTTTCATCTGTCAAGCACCGCATGCGTGCGTGGTGATTTCCTTTATTATTCCATTCTTTATTATACCCAATTGGTTAAGACTTTGACTTATATACTCCATGAAATTAGTAGAATATTCTTGATATTTGCGTTTCATCCAATATCTTTTCATGGAAATATTCTTCTGATCATTCTTGAATTTTACTCTACAAAACAGTATCTTGTTGACAATTTGGACGTTAATAATTCCTGGATAAAATAATTCTTGAACTTGTTTTATTGAATTATTATGTCATTGTAATCATCCTCATGTTATATTATATTTATCTTTTGGCTTTACGTGCATAGATGAACTTAGTATGATTATGACCGGGGATCATTCTTATAATCATGGCTTGTTATAAATGATGTGATAAAAGTCCTCGATGGCACATAATGCGATGATGGATAGTTTTGGTATGATTATGACCGGGGTGATTCGGTATAGTCACGACCATTGATAATTTGATGAAAATCCTTGGCCGTGGATGCATGGATGATTAGATATTGTGGTTTATTCATTAAACCGAGTCTTAATGATAAAAATTTATGAAAACCTTTTAAAACCTAAAAGATAGTAGACTTTATTTTCTACTTGACTCTTTTAATGGATTACACATTCAACTGCAGATTAAACCGGTTGTCTATTGTATTTTATCGGTTTAACATTTGTTGAAGGCTAATGATAATTTATTACGCATTATCTTAGTCATAATATTTCTTCTTTGGGCTAGTTGAGCTCACCCTTTTCTTTCACCGTTTCTCTTGAAATGAGAATATAGGCCGACTAGTCGGGGAAAAGAGTGATGGTCCCAAGATAGCATTAGTAGTCCTCACTATTCGATAAATAGTGTGACAATAAATATAATGAGGACTCCTTGGGTATGGATATTGTCTAAATGACAATATTCCTATTAGAACTCTCGGTTTATGTATTGTCGTATGTTACACCTGACGATGTATAATTAAGTTTGTATTTGAATTTATGTACCATGTAAGTGGCGTATACCTAATTTTGGGGGCGTCATGGTTGGTATCGAGCTTAGGGATATGATCCTGGTGAGGTGTGAGATAAGAACTAGGAGGGAGAGACGGAATTCCTTCGATAGTATGACCTACCTCAATTTATTTGGTATTTAATTGGTCACGAGAGTATAGGGATAATATGTGATATGTTAATTAACCCTTGTTTTGTGACGGTGTTTGAGAATGACATCCGAAAATCTTTGAGATAAGCAATGAAGCACATGAGAGTGTTGATTCAAATTTCGAAAAAAAGGTAACGACCAACAACACGATAATAATTATCTTTGGTGGCACGGCTATCGAAACAATGATAACCATCATGGGGAAATTATCATGCTAAGAATGGTAACCACTTTTGGTAATCATGGAAAAGATAATAGAAGTGGAAATTGCAAGAAGAGTTAGCTCAATTTTGTTGTGCACCAAAGTCAAGTCTAGGCTGGGACGGTGGCACCAAAGGTGGATATGGACAAAACAAAGTCGTTGGTTTTAGGAAGTGCATTTTCATGACTTCTCAAAAGCGAGTAAACCGAACGAAGTTAGCACGTGTTAGTTAATTATAAATTGCGAAGTCTATACCTTATATGATACCGGGTTCTACCCATTATTTTATCTCTCTTTGCTTGCGTTCAACGTTTAAATTTGACTCAGGAGAAGTTAGACTTTGACTTATTAGTTGAAACTTCGTTAGTAGGAGCCTTTCGCTACTATTTTTAAATCTTGTTTGATTCAAATAAACACTTTCACGTTACTGTCGATCTTATCTTTTGAAAATACTTGCCTTTGATGTGATTTTAGGAATCAATTGGTTAACTACTCATCATGCTTTTCGTAAGGTTGTTAGCTTTTATATTCATAACCAACTTTGTTGTGCGAATTCAAGTAACCAAACTATTAAAGTCAATTATTGTCATATCAAGCCATAAATAAAGAGCCCCGAACCTTTCGTTGTTGACTTCCTTGTGTGGAATGCACCGAAGCTTTGACTTTCTCAGAGGCGACATCGTGAATGAAGATGACAAGTTTATAGGTATCATTGTGAGGTGCTATCTAGGTTAAGGGATAGAAGTCACAGTTGGTATTAATGTGACGTACTATTCAAGTCTTGGACGAGAGTAACAGTTTTGAATGATATTTCTATCATTAATAAATTTCTTGACGTATTCTTGAAGATTTCCTAGCCTACCTAGGCGTGAAATCGAATTTTGTATTGACCCCAAAGATAAAAAACCCATTTCTTAAACCCTCAAATATTTCTTCAACTAAAAGGATCTGTTTACGAGGATTATGATGAAAGTCATAATAAAAGCATTGGACTAATGAAAATCATGGGTATATGAAGTATTAGTAAGTGTTATGATGAGTTATGTTGGTTATTATGTGAAAACATGAAAGTTTCTTAGAAATCACAAAGAGTTGAAAATCAGATTTTGGTGAAAAACGTAACATGAAATTCAATTGACCATATCTCCTATTATATTTTGAATTTTTGAATGTGGTCAAGTCCTAGAGTTAGATCTATGAGTTAACTAACTAATCCAAGTGGAATTACTGGAAAAGGTGTTGTAGATTTTTGTGTGGACTGATTTTAGCAAAGGAGTGCAAAGCTGAAAAAACCGAAAAAGCTGCTGCCATGATTTTAGAGGGGCTGTTTCGGCCACTTAAATTATGAGAAAAATTCTAGCCTTTTGGGAAATGAAAGTATATGGTATAAGGTAACTCCTGTCCAAAAATGAGCTTATTCTGACTTAAAATGAGCAAGTTATGACCATTTCAATATTTAGGTTTTTCCGATTTAAAACGATATAACCGAGAGTTCTACAACTCCGATGACCATGAAATTTAAACTGGAGGCTCACATTAACATGTGTGTAAGGTCCTGCCAAGATTTGGGAATTTTGGAGTTAAACTTGAGGTAGCTAATTTCTTAAGGAATTAATTAGAAATTGATTTTTGAAAAATAGTAAATGAATTTTAAAATTTCGAGAAAATATATTTTCATTATGAGACTATATTATGCTAAATCCCAGAAAAGAAATATTTTTGGGACTGATTTGGTATTTTTCATGAAAATAGTTTAATTACGAAACATATGAGTTAAATATGTTATGTGAAATGTAACAAAGTTGAAAATAGGATTTTATGGCTAGAGAATCCTATATAGAGTATATGCATATTTTTGATGAGGGATTTGATCATTGGTGATGATATCTTATGAGTATGGCATTTTGAATGATTAAATGCATAATATGGTAAAAGCGTAAACAATTGAAAAAATTGTTTATAAATTTAAAAGTGATTAAAATATTGTTATAATATTAATGATATTAGATTATAAGATTATTAAGTGATTGATAACATGGGGATATTCTTGAATCTGGATAAATTATATTATAAATGTTTAATATTTATCCTTTATCTCATTTGATTGATTCTTTATATCATTATCCTCATACTTATATTATGTTGAAAGTCATCGTGGCACAGTAGTGCATAGATGGACTTGGTATGATTATGACCGAGGTTGTTCGGTATAATCATAACCGTAATTGAAAACACGATTATCTTTGGTAGTAGTGCATGGATAATTTGTGGTCGTGATACTAATGAATACACGATTATCTTTGGTAGTAGTGCATGGATAATTTGTTGTCGTTGATACTAATGAATACACGATTATCTTTGGTCAGTAGTGCATGGATAATTTGTGGTCGTGATACTAATGAATACACGATTATCTTTGGTAGTAGTGCATGGATAATTTGTGGTCGTGATACTAATGAATACACGATTATCTTTGGTAGTAGTATGCATGGACAATTTGTGGTCGTGATACTTAATGAATACACGATTATCTTTGGTAGTAGTGCATGGATAATTTGTGGTCGCGTGATACTAATGAATACACGATTATCTTTGGTAGTAGTGCATGGATAATTTGTGGTCGTGATACTAATGAATACACAATTATCTTTGGTAGTAGTGCATGGATAATTTATGGTCGTGATACTAATGAATACACGATTATCTTTGGTAGTAGTGCATGGATAATTAGTGGTCGTGATACTAATGAATATCCTTGGCACGTAGAAGCGGGGATGATTCGATGATATGGATTAATTATTGAAATGAGTCTCAAATGATGAAATATTAATTCATGGATGTGGTAAAAGTCATCTTTAGTCAGTAGTGCATTGATAGACTTGGTATGATTATGACCACAGTTATTCGGTATAATCATGATCAGTAACACGAATATCCTTGGCCATGAGTGCATGGATAATTCGTGGTTGTGATACTATTGTAAGGCTGCGTCTCGGCATTATTGGTTTTACTGATTGTATATCTTTAGCTTTGTAGTGCAAAAGATGAATTTAATATTTTAACGATAAAGGTATTCAAGGTATCCTCACCTCTTATCATACAGTCAGTACCACTAAATTTCGAGGGCGAAATTCCATAAGGAGGGAGATTGTGAGACCCCAGATTTTATCAACAAAGATTTAAATTTTGTCATGATAATTTTAATATTATGGTGTGAATTTGAGATAATATTATAGTTGTCACAATAAATATTAAATATTTATAATATAATTTATCCGAGATTCAAGAATATCCCCATGTTATCAATCACTTAATAATCTCATAATCAAATATCATTAATATTATAACAATATTTTAATCACTTCTTAAATTTATAAACAATTTATCTCAATTGTTTACGCTTTTACCATATAATGCATTTAATCATTCAAAATGCCATACTCATAAGATATCATCACCAATTATCAAATCCTCATCAAAAAATGCATATATTCTATATAGGATTCTCTAGCCATAAAATCCTATTTTTTCAACTTTCATATTTCATATAACATATTTAACTCATATGTTAGAATTAAACTATTTTCATGAAAATAACAAATCAGTCCCAAAAATATTTCTTTTCTGGGTTTAGCATAATATAGTCCCATAATAAAATATATTTTTCTAATTTTTAAAATTCATTTACTATTTTCAAAAAATCAATTTCTAATTAATTCCATAAGAAATTTGCTACCTCAAGTTTAACTCCAAAAATTCCCAAATCTTGGCAGGACCTTACACACATGTTAACGTGAGCTTCCAGCTTTAAATTTCATGGTCATCGGAGTTATAGAACTCTCTGTTATAGCGTTTTTAATCGAAAAACTTAAATATTGAAATAGTCATAACTTGCTCATTTTAATTCAGAATGAGCTCATTTTTGGACAGGAGGTACTTTATACCATATACCTTCATGTCCCAAAAGGCCAGAATTTTTCTTATAATTTAAGTGGCCGAAACACCCCGTCTAAAATCATGCCAGCAGCTTTTTTTTTTTTTTTTTTTTTTTTTTTTTTTTTTGCAGCTTTGCACTCCTTTGCTAAAATCAGTCCACACAAAAATTTACAACACCTTTTCCAGTAATTCCACTTGTATTAGTTAGGTAACTCATAGATCTAACTCTAGGACTTGACCACACTCAAAAATTCAAAATATAATAGAGATATGGTCAATCAATTTCATGTTACGCTTTTCACCAAAATCTGATTTTCAACTCTTTGTGATTTCTAAAAACTTTCATGTTTTCACATACTAACCAACATAACTCATCTTAAAACTTACTAATACTTCATATACCCATGATTTTCATCGCTTCTATACTTTTATTATGACTTTCATCATAATCCACGTAAATGCATCCTTTTAGTCAAGAAATATTCGAGGGTTTTAGAAATGGGTTTTTTCAGATCGGGTCAATACAAAATTCGATTTCACGCTCTAGGTAGGCTAGAAGTCTTCAAGAATACGCCAAAAATTTATTAATGATAGAAATATCATTCAAAATCATATTTCGCGTCAAAGACTTGATAAGACGTCACATTAATACCAACTCATGACTTCTATCCCTTAACCCGGATAAGACCTCACAATGATACCTATCAACTTGCCATCTTCAAATACGACGTCGCCATACGTAAAAGTCCGCTTCAGCATTTCACACAAGGAAGTCAACAACGAAAGGATCGGGGCTCTTACTTATGGCTTGATATGACAACGATTGACTTTTAGTGGTTCGTTTACTTAATTCGCACAACAAGTTGGTTATGAATATAAAAGCTAACAACCTTACGAAAAGCATGATGAGTAGTTAACCAATTGATTCCTAAAATCACATCAAAGGCAAATATTTTCAAAAGATAAGATCGACAGTAATGTGAAAATGTTTATTCAATCAAACAAGATTTAAAAATAAGAATGCAGAACGAAGGCTCTAACTAAGGTTTCAACCAATAAGTCAAAGTTTAACTTCTTCTGAGTCAAATTTAAACGCCGAACACAACTAGGTGAAATGAAAGAGTGGGTAGAACTGTATCTAACACGGTAATAGACTTCGCAAGAGCTTATGATTAACTTACCCGTGATAATTTTATTCAGGTTCCTCGTCACGAGAATAAAAACGCTCTCTCTTAAACTACCGGCTTTGGTTTGTCTGGGACAACCTTTGGTGCCTCCATCCTAGTTGAATTTGTCTTCAGTAAACGACAAAATCGAGCTAAGTGACCTTCTCTTCCACAATTATAACATGCTTTGACTCGGCATGGTGCGCTTTAGATCGATGTGTCCTCTCTCTCCGCATTTGAAGCATATGATGGGTGGTCTTTCTCCTTCCTTAACAACGGTGTCTTGGTCTTTGACGTCTTTCCATCATTGTTGAATCTCCTTTTCTTGAAATGTCCATTCTTATTGTTTTGGCCTCGATTACCACCAAGTGGTTACCATATATATAACTGTTGATTCCTCTCACGCTTGTTGTCACCGCTTCACGATGACTACTCGCCCATTTGGTATTATAATTTTGTCGGCCGCTCTCTTTTAGTTAAGTTGACTCGTTATCGCTACTCCACTAATCGAGCCCTATTTACAACATCCGAATACAAACACGCTTTATGAGAAATAAGATGTTGACGTATCTCGCTTCAAACCTCTTAAAAACATTCGCGTCATTCTCTCTTCATTATCCACCGTGGGGGGCCTTAAACCGTGATAACTCCGCAAATTTTGCCTCGTATTATGGCGACACGGTCATATTGTTTTGTTCTAACTTGATAAACTCCACCTCCTTCATGTGGGCGAATACTTTCGGAAAGTATTTGTCGTTGAACACTCTGGAACTTCTCCCAAGATATCTTGATCAAGACAAAGAAGTCGAGTACGTTTCTACCGATTCCCACCAATGTCTGCCTCTCAAGAACATAAAGGCGGCAAAAGGAACTTTTGCTCCTCGGAGCATCCCAAGACATCAAATATCTTGTAATCTGCTTTATCCATGCTTCCGCCAAAGTGGTTTTAGCTCTCCCTTAAACTCCGGTGGTCCCAGCTCTTGAATTGTTTAGCGGTGGCCTTGAGAGTTTTCCGTGTTTCCACCTACGTTTTGGATGATCGACTTTTACTTTGATGTTGCATGAATTCTAAAACTTCTTAAACGCATCGTCGTCGTTAATCGATTGATCGGTGTTGTTGTTTACGGGAGGATTATCGCCATCCCATTGTACATTGTCCTGATTATTGATCCGTGGAGAATCAACGGTCTCCTGTGGCTCCATTCTATTCTCAACATTCTCGGATGCCATTTTCAAACACCGCCACAAAATAAGGGTTAATTGACATACAACATATTATCACTATATCTCGATCGACCAATCAAATACCAAATAAACTTAGGTAGGTCATACTAGCGAAGGTATTCCCTGCCTCTCCCTCCTAGTTCTTATCTCACATCTCGGCCGGGACCATATCCTCAAGCTCGATACGAACCTGACGCCCCAAAAATTAGGTATACGTCCACCCATCTTGGGTCGCCATTTACATGGTACATAAATTCAAATACAACTTACTAATATAAGCTGTAGGTATATAATACGACATAAACTGTGAGTTTGAATACAAATATTGTCTACTAGATATTATACAAACTCAACACGAGTCCTCATTACTACTATTATCACACTATTTCACATAATAGTGAGGACTACTAATGTTATCCTCTGGACCATTACTCCGCTTCCCGACTCGTTCCAAAATATGTTCTCATTTCACGAAGAGAACAGTGAAAGAAAGGGTGAGCTCAACTAGCCCAAAGATGAAATATTATGACTAAGATAATGCAGATTAATTTATCATTAGCCTTCAACGGTGTTAAACCGATAAAATACTGATAGACAACAAGTTTAACTGCTTGAATAAGCGATCCATTAAAAGAGTCAAGTAGAGAATAAAGTCTACTATCTTTTAGGTTTTAAAAGGTTTTTCATCATTGTTATAATTTGAGACTCGACTTTAATAAATAATCCACATCATCGAATCACCCTCGCACTACTGACCCAGGATATTCATCAAATTATCAATGGTCATGACTATACCGAATCACCCACGGTCATAATCATACCAAAAACTATTCATCAACGCATTACATGAATGCCACGAGGACTTTTATCACATCATTTATAACAAGCCACGATTATACCGAAATGATCCTCGGTCATAATCATACTAAGTTCATCTATACACGTAAAGTTCAAGATAACATAATATAACATGAGAATGATGATAATGACATAATAATTCAATAAAAAGTTCAAGAATTATTTTATCCGGGAATTATTAACGTCCAAATTGTCAAAATGATAATGCTTTTTGTAAGTAAAATTAAAGAATGATCAAAAGAATATTTCCATGAAAAAGATCTTTGGATGAAACGCAAATATCGAGGATATTCTACTAATTTCATGGAGTATAGAAGTCAAAGTTTTAACCAACTAGGTATAATAAAGAATGGAATAACAAAAAGAAATCACCACGCATGCGATGCTTGGCATGTATGCAAGTTATTCCAATGAATAATAATAACGGAACCGGTCGGTGAAATTCACAAGCGGGGATGTTCCAACGTAATAATAAAGATGGAACCAGGATCCGGTGTAAAACACATGAATAGGATATTCCAACAGAATGATAAAGATTTTAACCAGTCCTGTAAAACACACGAGCAGGATGTTCCAACGAATAATAATAAAGATTTTAACCAGTCCTGTGTAAAACACACACATGAGCAGGATGTTCCAATGAATAATAGAAGAATGTCACCAAGTATAGGTAAATACATTATCTGAGTTATTCCAATGTAATAATAAATAATGGAATAACAACAGTTCTCTTCATGAATAAGAAAGAATAACACCCTTTACGATTACAACAAATAATATTCCCTACCTTAAGAACCGAATATTGGCGAGAGTGAAGTAGCGAATCTTTTCTTCTTTCTCTCTATAGTTTCTCTACTAGTTTTCAATTGAATTAAGTGAAAAATAATGAAGCACTAGGCCTCTATTTATAGAAGATTTCTAAACTTTTGACCGCCATGTGAAAAGCCAGTGGCTTGACGAGTGGTGATGTGAAAAGAAAAGTGGTTTGGCCTTTTAATGTGAAACGACAAGTGGTTCGACGCTTTGGTAAAAGGTAATTACTATCGACGAAGGTAATTACTATTCACAAAGGTAATTACTATTGACGAAGATAATTCTTATCGACGAAGATAATTACTATTCACAAAGGTAATTACTATTGACGAAGGTAATTACTATTGATGAAGATAATTACTATTCACAAAGGTAATTACTATTGACGAAGTAATTACTATCGACGAAGAGACTCTTAGATGATGACATATGGGCCCCCATAAAATAATCAAACTTACCACAAATGTCTCATAATTTCTTTATATACATCAAGGATTGAATAAATATTACCACAAATCATTTTATTTTAATCAACACATATTTAATCTTTCAACAATTATTAATCATTTATAACTTGTCGTCTCAATTATTGATTTAATCTTATAACATATTATACGAGATGATCTTTGTGACAATAATTGAATCAATAATATAAGAGATATGATGCGTTAAATTACTATAGCAATAATTGAGCATATTGAGTGACTTTCTCACGTAAGCATCAATAATCAATATCGTGTCTTCTACTATACAACTACGCCAGACATCGTACTTTTACTTTACTACGGGTAGTTCAGCGGTTTTATTCAGAATACTTCCTCTGTAGTTATTTTTATAGAAAGATAATTTTGTGGCTTTCTAACTACGACAATACTTCCGCTATGCAATTCCATTAATGATTGAGTAGTCCGTATTTAATATTCCACGACAAAAAGAATATTCCCCTCACCAAACGAATATTTTATAACAAACTTGCATACTTTGCAAAATTTATAAATCTACCCACAACTATAATATTATCTTAAATTCACACCATAATATTAAAAATTATTTCGACAAAATTTAAATCTTTATTGATAAAATCTGGAGTCTCACATACATGGCGTCCATTCACGTGAATAACTAGCAAACTTCTGTATTTTTTTTTAATTATGTGAAAAGTGTACTTAAAACATTTTTTATTGTACTTGTTTAAATAGTTTACTGTTTTTATAATTACATTAATTGAAATTAATATAAACTTTGAATATTAAAAGGCAAATTTATTTTATTTTTTTAAAATAGAGAAAACATTTACCACCTATATAACCAAGATGATTGGGTTGGAGCTTTCATTTTACGTAAGTGAAAGTAGACGAATGTTTGTATATAAAATTTAAAATATTACATATATCAACTATTGATAAAGAATTAAAATATTAAGAATATATTCCATCTCATAATTGAAATGTTGAAGAGACCCCTACCCCCCACCCCCACTTCCACTTTTTAAGATTGATTAACGTGAAGTTATTATATATATGCATGGGAAAGTCATGCATGCCCCGGTACAAAAAGAAAAAAGAAGAGGAAGAGAGACGTAGAAAAACAGAGAGTCTGGAGTATCTCTCGCTCGCTTATTTCCAACCACATTCAGGCCTTTCCACTTTCCAGTACAACCAAACACTGAGAGTCAGAGATACAAATATTGAACACACGCAATTTAGATCGTACTTTCATTAAACCATAGGAAAAAGTAGTCACGAACTCACTCGTTTTTTTCGGATACATTTTATTATTTACTGTCTCTCCACATTTTCCTTTTTCACAAATTTATTTGAATAATGCTAGAGATACAAACTATTCTACAAATATTTTACAAATTGTTGATGTGGTTTACTCCACTTCAGCTTTTTATGTGGGGTCAAAGACTACATTGAAGCAATTTGTTGATCAATATGCTGAGGTGGAGTATGCCACATCAGCAATTTATAAAATGTTTATAAAATAATTTATATAGGTAGCATTACTCATTTTATTTTTAAAATACATCATGCCTAATGTTTGTCACACGGACTACTTGTCCAAGTATATCTCTCACTCCCTCCCTCCTTCCCTCCCTCGCCGGTAAAAAAGTGAAAAATTAATGGAAAAAACAGAAGATTAGGTGGGTATATATTACTTTTGACTTACACTGAACATCTCCAGCCAACTAGGGGTGTTCATCTAATAAAAATCGACCCAAATTATTATTGATATAGGCCAAATATTGATACCGATATCGGAACCGGTTGGACCGGTAAACCGAACCGGCGTTATCGATTTTTACCGAAAATTAATATAATTATTATTATCATTTTATTATTATTATTATTTTATTAATATTATTATTATTTTTATTATTATAATCATTATTTTATTAATATTATTATTATTTTTTATTATTATTGTTTTTATTATTATAATCATTATTTTTATTATTATTTTAATAAATTATTAATAATAATAATAAATTAGAAAACCCAGTATATACTTAGGTCCGGTTCGATTTTACCAAACTATAAAACGCATGAACCAAAACCGATCTTAAAAAACCGGTATATCTGGGGTTTTTATACCAAACCGACTAGTTTTTTTTTATACCGAAATCAAATGGATTCGGTCCGATTCGAAAAACCGAAAAACCGATCCAAATGAACAGCCCTACAACCAACTATGGTAAGATCTTTTCAGCCAAACTACCACTATTCTTAAACACTACTATATCAATATTTTTTTAAAGAATGATGCAAGGGATATTAAATTTTGATTTATTCAGCTTAGACAGATTATTTAAATATTTTCATTCAGTTTTATCAAACAAGACTATATGTAAAATAAAAGTCTAACATGTTATATATATGTGTATTTTTTTTGTTCTTGTAAAAGAATTCCTTCTTACTACATTATTAGATTTGGAACCCATAATAGTTGAGGGAAAATGAAATTTAGAAATTTGTTGCGGCTTTTTTAATTATTTATTACATTGTATTGTAAAACTGTGGTTGAAATTAAACTTTGACATTAGAAAGTCAATAATAATTGGAGAGATTATATATTCTAAAATATACTTAAAAAAAATATATATATAATATTAAGATGGATAAATAATATGTTAAAGTATATATTTGGAAAACCTTAAAAATGCATAAAACTAAAAAGTAAATATGTAACACATTCGGAATATGTAGGAAGTTAACAATTATCTACTTGATTGTTTTGATTAAATTCCATCCCACCCCAACAAGAATAGTTGAAGGGCCCAAATCAATGGTGGGCTGAAAATCCAAAAGTCCCTTGTGAGCTTGGAAAGAAAAGAGCGAAGGAAGGAAGAAAATGGGTGTTGTACTCCGTCCGTCCGTCCAATATATTAATTGATCCAATTTCTTAACTAGAAAGTTTTTTATGTCATTTTTTGGGGGTGTTTTTTACTATGTAATTAAATGGGTAAAATGCTCTATGTAATTAAATGGGTAAAATGCAAGGTTGACCAATGAATTTTAGGGATTTTTGGATAAGTGAATTTTAGGGATTTTTGGATATTGAGCCCTTTTTATTAAAAAATTTGAACTTGGTAAAATACGCCACATTTATGTTGTGGTTATGGATCTTTCCCCAAAAATATCCGATATCTTCAATAAGTCAATCGTTGCAAAAGCTTGACGGCCCGACCGTCGAGGATAGCGAGAGAGATAGAATAAAAAAATTCTAATGAATAAAAAATGAATAAAAATGTCTTTACTTACCTCTATATGTGATCTTAGCCCATGCATGTTCACTATCCAGGTTCTGCTGTGCCACCCTACCACCTTCTTGACACCTTTTTCCTTACTTGGGTCAAAATTGGTAGAAAAGTAAGCGATCTACTTTCATCCCTTCTATTCTTTGTTTATTCTGTTGGGTCGTTTGAGTCTCATCCTCATTAATACCATGCAAAAGTGGCGGACACAATAGTCAAACGTCGTTTGGCATAATGATTCTTGGTCAAGCGGGATTAAGTGATAATTTATATAATGGGCGATATAATGACTAAGCCCGAATAATAAGAATGACCAGTGACGAGATCGACCATGATTTGGCATAACATGATCGAGGAGGAGCCCGATGATTTCGGCCCGATAAAGAAAAGGATTATGGCCCACATTACCCCTAGTCTTATATTAAGCAGGGTGTTTAATGAAAGACTATAAAATTATAGGCCGGGATGTAACCATCATAAAAAATCATAAGAGATCCAGTGAAACTTGTGAAAGCCCAAATTGTCATCGGTACAAAAGTGAGAAACCCGATAGATCTGAAGCCCACGAAAGTGAAGATATTTAGGTTTAAAGCAGATGAAACCCTTCCCATTCATCATCATTCACGATTGAATTAAATGTACATACCCTTAATTCTGGTACAGCTGTCGGTTATAAAAGGTAAACTTTACCAATTCAGCGGTTTTACTGCTAATTCAAAATTTGAACCTTAGAGCTTTCTTCTTCTTTGCAAAATTTCTTTCTCTGCTTCACAAAATCGAAAACAATGGTGGCCCGAAACTTACGGCGAACTCCCCTGCGTGCGACTCCATCGACATCGTTTCTCCCGATCGAACCCTAATCGAGAGGGTTCGAGCTCTAACCCTCGATCATCTACTATGGGAGGAAACCCTTCTTTGACTTCTTCTACTTGATTTCTTGAAAGGCGGGAACAATTTCCTAATGCCACATTAGTTCCTCATCATTTGAATCGAAATATGCGTGCTCGAGAATCGTTATCGATTCACGACATGTATCTGATAAGGCTCTCTGCTCACGAAGAAGCGTATGTACCAATGACCAGACGGTTGGGTCGCCATCTGGGATTACTCTTACGGAGAAGGGGTTCATTACTACTCTTCGTGTCTTCATCATTACCCTTTTAGGGTTTATAGGAGTGGGCTTACCCGACTAGTGCCAACTCCTACATCCACATCCACGGCATTCATTGCCTTACATCGTGAACTTGGGATTACTCCTCTGTTGACATCTTCTTCACCTCTTCTCTGCTGGTAGGTCCAGAAAGGGGCTTCAAAGTATTGAGTAAGCAATCTCCTCGACCCAACACTAGGTTCGAGTTGAGAGGAGACCTTTGATGAACACTCCTTCCAATGATAAAGGTTGTACGAAGTGGTTTTTTCATCACGGGGCTGAGATTTCTTCCCTTCGAATGGACCACCTCGACCAAGTCTCTGCTGACTTTGGTGATATATCAGAAGAAACGGGTGAGGAGATGGCGGACTTCTTGAGGAAAATTCCTCGAAAGGAATGGAGTTTACACTTGACCAAACAAGCTTGGTTATATAATCACAAATGTAAGTTTGGATTAATTACTGAATATAATTTTTGAAATTGTATAGGTGATACATATTACGATGTGTGGTTTTTGCGGTATCTACGATTAAGCCGAAGCTCCTCTGAGGTGAGAGATCTGGAAGATTTTTTGGCGGGGAAAATCTTTGATCAAGTGTGTAGAGCACCCGGTAGAAGGATCTTCCCGAGTTAACCCTTCTATTATCGATCCTCGACTTCTTCCCTTGGTAGCGACGAACCTCGAAATGGCGAATCTAATATTCCGAAAAAACCTTGACCTCGTCGAAGAAAAAAGATCCATGAAACGAACCAAAACCACTGACGAAGCAAACCACGGCGGTGATCACGAAACAATCCCGAAGCAACCCCCAAACAACCTCAACTAATCCCGATCCCCCGACCTCGAACCTATCCACATTAGGAGAAGTCTTCTCGATATTCCTTTGCGCGCCAAAATTAAGGTCCTTCGATGTAAAGAAAATAAGAACTAAAATAACTCCTTTGGCTGTAGAAGAGCTTGAGTCCTACTTCTTGGTTTGTCACTCCTCGATCATATCCACGAAACCCTGTTCACGATAATGAACCAATAGAACCAACCCACGCGCCTTCCCGAAAAAAAAAAAGCGACCATCGGACATTCACCACAGGTTCATCTCACATGCCTCTCGCCTGACTCCACGAGCATACGCTTTTGCTCGATCTCCTTCTCCACGAAGCCGTACCGTAAACCCCTCACCTCTTGCGAAGAACCTCCACCTTCCCCACCAAGAGAACAAACCACAAGAGATTGATCGGGAAGCATGGCCTCCCCAACAATGTGGCCCCAGGCTTCGATGCTCATTTTCCATTCAACTATTCAACACCTTTGTTAAGTGAAAGCAAGCGATCATCGGTTTGGGAATAGTTCGAATGGAGATCTACTAGTGAAGGCATGAGCTACTTGGCGAAGGTAAATGAGTATCTTCTTTACTTACGAATTTAGTCTGCATGTTTATATATCGAAAACTAATCAAATGATATTGGAAATACAGGCGGCCGGTCACGGTGTTGGACGTCTTCGTCCAAGATCTCTCGGTGAAGCGAAGAAGAGATCTTGAGGAAGGAAAATGCCGTCTTGAAATGCTGCTTTGGCGAAGGAGAAAACTCAACATGAATGCCTTCTTCATACTGAACGAAGGTCTTGAACGAGAGTTAGCCCAAGCCGAAGGAGATGTGAAGGCCTCGAGGAAGAATTAAAAGTCGACGAAAGCTCGACCACGAGGAAATCGTGAAAATGAGCGTTGACTTGGTTGGAGGGCGAGAGATAAGGATGGAAAAGATCGAGGAGCTAAAGGCGATGCAAAGATCTTGACCAAGACCATCCATAAGTTGGAAGCGTGAAAAATCGTCACATGAGTAAGTGGCTCAAACTTGAGGAGAAATCAAGAAACTCGAGGCTCTTGGGACCTTGGGCCTCCGTTAGCAAGCGACCTTCGTAAAACAAATATCTGAAAATACGGGAACTTCGGACGAGATTAATGGAGAAATAATGAAGATATACTCAAGAGTTATGAGCTTTCTTAGAAGTCGTGGCAAGGAGAAGGCTGTCTGCGACAATCTGGATCCATCCTTTTCGATTCTTGAGATGAAGATGGAGTCTGAAGGCGATGTTTTACATTTATGTCTTTTACATCTTTAATTTACAACATCTGTAAAAATTGTCAATAGTGTAATTAAGTTAAATATTTAATGAAAATGGCTTCATTCCTTATGACTTGGTTTATTATCTGTCGATACTCGATATTTCATTAAGTGAAAAATGCACCAACCCCTTAAATGTGGTTTGAACTTTGAGCTGTTGAGTAACAACTAAACATGCCATATAACGGATGAAGTGTAAAGAATGAAGCTTCTGAACTCAACACTTAGAAAAATTTTAGGTAATAAAGTAAAGGGATACTTATTAATTCTGAGAAGTGTGAGACATATCTGCTTCGTTAGGATTTGTTTACCCCCAAAGGCTAACAAAACAAAAGATGACATTTACTTACCGAAGAACTTTGACAAAAAAATCGAAGATGACACTTGCCTACCACGAAGGGCACGACAAGGTCTAAGTGTAAACAATTACCTACCACGTGGGGCGACAACGTCTTAAAGATGACACTTGCCTACCACGAAGGGCTGACAAGGTCTAAGTGTAAACAATTGCCTACCACGTGGGGTCACACAACGTCTTAAAGATGACACTTGCCTACCACGAAGGGCACGACAAGGTCTAAGTGACCACTGAGAAGAAAAGTTTGCCATCGAATGGCGGTGAGTCCACCGAACCTCCCCAACACCAATGGCGTTTGCTACCACGAAGGGCTGACAAACTCATGGGACCACTATGAAAAGGCGCCATCGAATGGCCCGTGAGTCCACCCGAACCTCCCAACACCAATGGCGTTTGCCTACCACGAAGGGCACGACAAACTCATGGGACCACCTAGAAAAAAGGCGCCATCGAATGGCCGCCGAATGGCCCGTGAGTCCACCCGAACCTCCTCAACACCAATGGCGTTTGCCTACCACGAAGGGCTGACAAACTCATGGGACCACTAGCAAGAAAAGGCGCCATCGAATGGCCGGCCATGAGTCCACCCACGAACCTCCCAACACCAATGGCGTTTGCCTACCACGAAGGGCACGACAAACTCATGGGACCACTGCCGAAGAAATTGCCATCGAATGGCGGCGAGTCCACCGAACCTCCCAACCCGATGGTCGATCGTGAATGAAGACAAAATTTGTTCGAGAAAAAGAACTTTTATTGATGATGACATAAATATTCTGACTTTCCATGTATACATACATCATTTTCTTGAAAGTACTTTCTAAGCTTTGCCGACGTGCAGTATTCTTAATTCTTGACCCATCTAATGCTTTCAATCGATAAGTTCCGGCTTGACGCCGATTTATTTCATACGGTCCTTCCCGGTTTGGCATCGACTTTCTATGTTACGGGGTGTAGATGCTTGATTCTCTGAGGACAAAATCTCCTACTTGAACCTTGACATTTTACTCCACTTATTATAATGCTTAGCCACTTGACGATAAGCCGCCAACCTAATTAAAATTTTTTCTCTTTCTTCTTCAAGTAAATCTAGGTTGGCCTTAAGCCCTTCCTCATTGTAAATTTCTCTGAATTGGGTGACGAGAAAGGGAGATCCAATTTCAAGCTGGAACTAAGGCATCGATTACCATAAGCGAATCTAAAGGGTGAATCTCTGTTGTAGTCCTTGGAGTAGTTCGATAAGCCCACAACACACGCTAAGTAGCTCCTCGGCCATCGCCGCTTGGCTTCATTCAATCTGTGACTTGATCCCATTCGGCAATGACGTTACATTGGTCACTTGACTTGTCCATTTGGTATGGATGAGCTCTCTTGAGGTCTTCTTTCTATGTTGAATCCCAGTTCTTTCAAGAATGTCTCAAATTCGATCCCACAAATTGGCGTCCAGTTGTCCGATACCAACACCTTAGGAATCCGGCGAAACACCACGAGACTCCTTTATAAACTTTAGGCACTCTGTTCGTTATTGGCCAAAGTGGTTTTGCTTCCACCCAACTTAGTCGTATAATCATATAGCAACTATAATGAAGTGACGACCTTTAGCTTTCGGTAATGGACCCGATATATCAACCCCCAGACGGCGAAAGGTATAGGAGATAAGATCGAGTATAGCTCTTACGGTGGTGATGATGTAGAATCGAATTTGTTTAGTTGACATTTACGGCACTTCTTGACATATTCGATTCTTCTTTAAAGATAGTAGGCGATAATATCCTGACGAAGTACTTTATAGGCTAATGACTTAGCCGCCGTATAGTCACCACAAATACCTTCATTATCTTCCAGAAGAGCGTAGTCGACGGATGAGTCAAACATTTCAATAATGGAGATGAGAAGCTCGTTGGAATAGATCTCCATCGATTAGAACAAAATTAGCACTTTTATACTTAATTTTTTTGGCGAGCATCCGTCCAGAAGGTAAGGCGCCATCTGCCGGATACTCATATATGGAGTCGACCCGTGATTGGTTTGGTCGATGCACATTCTGGATTCATAATATACACTAGGATGTTGCAAAGTTTGTAAATAAACCGACCCATCAAAGCGTTAACATCCGTAGTGGCTAATTTGGAGAGTCATCGACAATTGAATTGTTATTACGCTCGATTCCTTGAAACTCATAGGATTGGAAATCTTTGAAGTTGCTCCTTGATTACATTAGATATTTGATCATTTTGGGCCTCGAGCTTCGTATTCCCCGAAATTTGCTTAACGATTAGTGAGAATCACTAAAGATAATTATTCTTTGCACTTGAGACTCTTTGCCAAGTAGTAAACTGCAATACCGCTTCATACTCGACCGTTGTTTGTTGCTTTGAGCTGAAATCGATGGCTGTTGTACCTTGAATCCCTCGGGACTCGTCGAAATAATACTGCTCCCACGGCGTCCATGGTAGAAGACCCATCTGCAACAGGCGTCCATGAACTTTAGCTTCTGGCGAAGAGCGGCAAGCTGCTACTGTTAGATCCTTCATCTTCTGCTTCTGACTTCATCGACTTGAAAAAATGAGCATTCAACAACAAAATCGGCCAGGCTTGCCCTTTGATGGCGATTCGGGGATGATATTCAATGAAAAATTGTGACAACTCCATCGTCCGTGCAATTAATCTCCCGATACCTCGGGTTTACCCATAATCTTCTTTAAAGGTGATCTGTATATACTATTACCAATCTACCACAGGAAGTATTGCCTAAGCTTTTCATTAGCGGTTTATTAAGCGAAAGCAAACTTTTCAATATTCGGTACCTTATTTGACATCCAGAAGGACATGGCTTACATAATAAACGGGTCTTTGCTTACCCCAACTTCACGCACAAAAGCGCTCCTCTTGCCCGATGAACTAGGCTGCTAAAGTACAAATATAAAGGTTCGGCGAGGCAGGCTTCACCAACAAAGGTCTTAGAAGATAAATAGGACTTGATGCTCTGAAAAGCGTCCTCACGCTCAAAGTCCATTGAAGCGTCTTTGCATTCTTGGCCCTTTCAATGTATCGAAGAGCGGTGAGACATCTTTCCGTGAAACTTGGACATGAACCTCCTTAAAACTGCAATCCTTCGGTCAGACGTTGAACATCTTTAAATGGTGAGGAGTCTTCATGTTCGGGATCGCTTGAATCTTCTCGAGTTGGCTTGATTCCTCTTTGGTGACAAGATATCCCGAAATTTGCGACTCTGGGCCAGAAGGTGCATTTAGTGGGATTTAATCTCAAATTGTGTTGTGAATTATGTGCGAAAACATTCTTCGAAATCATCCATATGTTTATGTACCAACATACTTTTGACAATCATATAAATCTACATACACCTCCATATTCTACCGGTGATATCTGAAAACATGGTTCATCATTCTACGATATGTGGCTCGGCGTTAATGAAGTAGAAGGTCATTTTCTTATAAGCATATCTGCGAGCGATGCGTAATGAGCAGCGTCTTGGTATATCTTCTTCTACGTGGAAATTTGATGGTAACGGAGAATCGTCCATGAAACTTAATAAAGCGTACCGAAGTGGCATCGATTAGTTGGTCGATGTGGGGTGAGGTAGAAATCCTTGACAAGCCTTATTTAAATCGGTATAGTCGATCACGGACTCGCCATTTACCATTTTGTACGTACCAACACCACATTCGCCATCCAGCTGCGGATAGTCGATCTCGAAGATGAAATCTGCTGCTAACGATTTCTGATCTCTTCATCAATTATTCGTTGGCGTTCGGTCACGAAAATCCTCCTCTTCATCGGATGGCTTCTTGACGGGTCTACCTCCGGTAGATGCTCGGCAATATCCTGCTTTTACCCGGCGTATCCACGAGGCTCCCGGTGAAAATATCAACGTAACTTTGCAAGAGTTACTATAAGATTAAATCAGGAGAGGTTCGGCGGATCTGAACCTATTTCCACCGTTTTGTTTGCTTTGCGGGATGAGATCTATCTCCTCCGTTTCTTGGTTTGGTATGACCATGATTGAGAACTACTTTACGTGAAAGGTTCGATCTCTATTGCCATAGCATGTATTACCTTGATATTCCCACTCAAAGTGATCACGACATTTCTATAACATCTTACGGCGAGATCAAATCCCCTTTTTACCTCATGAGCCCATGGTAGTAGGAAATTTAATTTTAAAATGAGGAATAGAAGTCGCGACTTACTGAAAAGCAATTAAGCGAGCCTTCCCAAAATAGCATTATAAGCGAGAATCTACATTTACAACATAAAATTTGCAAATAATTTCTACTGTTTGGGGCCTTTCAGAAGATATTTGGCGATTCAATAGTTCCGACCACCTTAGCAGGATCATTACTAAAACCATATAAAGGAGCTTCTGTCCCGACTCCATCTTTCGGCCATCTAGGTGCATTCTACGATAAGCGTGGGCATCTGAAATATCTCTGAAGACCCATTATCCACCATCATCCGTTTTCGTATCTCTACAAAGACCCACTTGTGCGATCGACACCAATGATCCCTCGTGCGGTTCGATAATTTCCGAAGGTAATCTTCATCGATAAAAGAGATTACCGAACTTCGGATAAGATCTGTCGATCTTGGGAGGTACCCTATTTATCGTGGCCAGAATCGAATAACCTGCGTTTCTTTCCAACAAGTTTGCGAAGTACCCCGGTGATGACATCTATCACATGTCTTGCGGTACATTGGGAAGCGGTAACACTTGTTGAGCTGGTTGAGCTACGAGGACAGGCCCTACATCCTGCTTTGTTGATTGGTTACAGCGACCACATCTTGAATCAAAGCTCGGCATGTACCTTTCTTTCAATAAAGTCTTTCAAACTAACACATCGTTTGTATCGTGACACGAAGCTTGATGATAATCCACAATACTTACGAAATTCCCTTTTCGGGCTTAATGTTATCTCGAGGTGGCTCGAAAATAGGTTGATTCTTAATTTGATCCAAGATAACGAACATGCGTATTAAGTGTTGTGTGCGTTCTATTCACTCGTTGTCTTTGGAAGCGGACGAGCGTCCTCCACCTTATCTCCAATTATTAAACTTTTTCGATCCGCCTCACCTATATGGCGGTCTTTATTACCCTCATTCTTTCTCGATCTTTATCATTTACATCCGTCTGTCTCCTTGGTAGATGCAGGCGGGGCGTTTAAGGTACATCCATAGCTTCCTCTACCACGATATAACCTTGACTTTGTCGAAGGCTTGACAAGACTCTTGGTGATGAAACATCAACTTCTTCACTAACTTTTACGATTTGACGGATCTAATCCATTACGAAACAATCCAATGCGGCTTACCAAATCATTCAAATCATCACACATCCTCTTTGCTTCACGGAATCTCTTCACATATTGGCCCAGACTTCATTCGAAAATTGTCGAACTGAGCGATGAACGATTAGTTTTCCCTTCTTTTTATTCTTTGCCAAGCGAGCATGAAATTCTTGCACATATACGCCCAGATGAAATTGAATTTGAAGGCAAAGTCCCCATCCAACTTGTCGGGCATCTTTTACAAGTGTTGTGACGAAAGTATGACATTTAGCGACATCGCTAAAATCATAATAATCCATCGATCGTTCGAGCGCTTTGGCGTGGTCATGGGGATCCCCGATCCATCATAACTCTCCGTATATGGGGCGACTTCTTGGTGGGGTCGACTTTTCTCTAAGAATCTCCATGAGAAAAAGGGATTCCTTCTTTCCCAGTGTCCTTAAATCTTTTTTTGCTTGCCAATGTTGCTTAGAAGTTCTTTTAACTCTTTAACCAAATAATCTATTCCTTACGGTTGAGGCGATGCTTCTTTTTCGATGACTCCTTTCTCCTATGAGTAGGCCGGTTTCTTACAATGAGAACCTTGACTTTAGAAGGACTTCTTGATGTGAAGTATCTACTGAGGCGGTGTACCCTCGGTAGACTCTCGGGAGTACAATCTCTAGATATGCTTCGTCTTTGTGCTCGGGGCACTAAAGGCGAGAATGTCTGTTTCAACAAGGGCTCTCTTTGTGGTTTGAATTACGATCCTTGGGCCAGACCTCTTACGTTCCCTCAGATCCTGCTCCTTAGAATCGGCGGGGTGATGTACCCTCCTCGATCTTTGAGGAGTAAGGCTTGAGATCTTCTTCTTTCTCGATTTGACCTCGAGACTCTCGTCTGAATGAGCAGGTTCTTTTCCCACTTTGGTGTCCTCGCTCTTGGATTGATTATGGCGAGTTTTCATCTCTCGGCTCGACATTCGGGCCATCATTCGGCTATATCCATCGTTGCTTCACAAGTACTTCCATAGCTCTATCGGCTTCATCGACCGTCTTGGCTGTCGTGAAACCTTTTCATCTTACTCTTCTCCGATTATCGAGTTAGGCGAAGTGCCTTCTACTCGTTTAAATGTGGCGAATCTTTATCGATAAGGTAGATTAACCTCGTTTAACCTTACCCGTCTTCTTGATTGAAAATCTTGAGGATCGCTTGGGCCTTTGTCTTTGCATGAACACTTATTCTTTGGTCCCAAGCGATCTTTAACGGACACTTTCGGGGTGTCGATTCCTTTGGCGACCCTCGGTACGCCCTTGATGTAGGTGTTACTCTCTTCACCATGAATATTGGCGTAGAAACAAACCTGATTTGTGATTGAAAAATATTGAGGACACTAGAACTCAAAACCCCTCCTTCTAGCGCCGATATTAGCGCGGATCTTTCCCCACGTCCCGATCACCAAAGCGCGTCCAATATCACCTTGCGATTCAACAAATCGACACCAAAAGCTTGCGGCTGGCCCGTCGAGGATAGCTCGGCGTGAGAGTCGATCTGAGGCGATCACAAGGTCAACAATGGAGAAAAAATATTGTCTAGTGTGCGAGAGAGATAGAATAAAATTCTAATGAATAAAATATACGTATTACTTACCTCTTATGTGATCTTAGCCCGTGCATGTTCCATTATCCAGGTTTTACTGTACCACCCACCACCTTGACACCTTTTTCCTTTTTCCTTGGAATTATTGTTTATTCTGTAAAATCCTCATTAATACTTTCTTTCGGATCCATAATAGTCTCTTCTTTGTTTGATTCTGCAAAACGGGTTAAGTTTGATTCCATCCTCCCATTAATGACCCATGCAGATCCAACCAGATGGCGAACACATCAATAGTCCAATGATTTCGTCGTTTATGGCATAATTATTCTTGGTATTAGCGGGATTAAGTGATAATTTATATAATGGGCCCTATATAATGATTTTCCTAATGCCCGAATAATAAGAATGATAAAATTTAGTTGGATCGACTTTTATGATTTATAATAAATATTCAACAATTACTCTTTTTTGAAGAAGGAGGAATGCCACCATTTAATTTGTTGTATTCTCTTTAGTTAAATGGTTATGATTTTTAAGGATTAAGTTTATTATTATTATTATTATTATTATTATTATTATTATTATTTATTAGTATTATTATTATTATTATTATTATTATTATTATTATTATTATTATTATTACTATTACTATTATTATTAGTCTATTATTATTATCATTATTAGTATTATTAAGTAGTCTACTACTATTATTATTATTATTAATATTATTATTATTATTATTATTATTATTATTATTGTTGTTGTTTTTTAATTACTTTAAATTTATGTATTTTGGAGATTTGTTTTGTCTTTTAATTTGGGGATCTAATTGTTTAGTTATAAATATTAGGGTTAAGTTAGGATATTTACTACAGGGTTTGACCAGGTTTCCACTTTAACCACAGTGTACGTAAACCTACATTTAAACTCTCGACCTTTTGAGGTGAAGTGAAAAAGTGCTTTCCGTCTTAACTCTGTTACTTTATTTGGCTAAAGACTTAATTACCCTTCGTATATATATAATTGAAAGCAGCCAGATGAAGGGGTTTCTCTCATTTCATTTCAGATCGATTTCTAGGGCTGAAACGATCGATCGTGAATATCTAGGGAGTGAGAGAAATAGTTGGGTTTAGTGTGTTAAGTGGTGGATCTTACGTGATTGGTTGGGTTCCCACCTTCGTTTGATCTGTGATACTTAATTTGGTCTTGGAATTTAGGTAAATTTCTCCTTGTCGATAGATATGATATGTTCTTTGTTTTTTGTTGTGAGTTGTTTGTTGTATATGTGGATCGTATTATCTTTGGTCTTTGGATAAAGTATACTCCTTCTTTATGGTCCCCTTTCTTTAATTTTTTTTTTGTCCCCACATATACGCCTTTTATGCACTTGGCTGACATTGGTCCCCTTTTTGTGATACTTGTTATAAAGTATTGTATGTTATTCAAACATTTCTCCTTCGTTTCTTTAATCTGAGAATGTCTGTCGAGAATTGTTTTTCATTTTGGTGGGAAGTTTATTAAAGATCCGATCATAAAAAGTATGTTGGGGTAGTGAAGAAATAGTAGAGGCTGTTGGGTTGGATTACCTTTCTTTGCTTAGTATACATGAATACTACTCTACTTTATGCCCGGTTTCAAATATGAATATTTATTATCTTGTACACGGATATGAAATTTGGGAGGGTGGGGCATTATTGATGCAAAATGACAAAGATGTCATTGATATGATTGATTTCTTAGTTAATCTTTGAGAGTGAGGAGGTGCATATTTATGGACAAGAAATGGAGGTCCCTTAAAAGTTGTTAGGCGGAAGAAGTTGAAGATGAACCCATTAGGTATATTTGTGGTTTGACAATTGATAACATGAACGAAGTGAAAATGAAAATGACTTTGGACTTGAAAGTGAACCAATGATAACATTAACGAAAGTGGGAATCTTGATAAAGGGAAACAAAAGAAGAAGATAAAGGCAACCTGAAAAGCGCAGACGAGGAAAAGGTAAACAAACTAGAAAAGCTAAAAACAAACAAAACATCTGAAGGAAAAGCAGTAAAAAACAAAGTGATAATGATAATGAGGAAGAAGCGGAGCATCCACCATGGATGGATGAGGATCTAGAGGGGCACTGGGGATGATGATATATTGAAGAAGGCCCAACAAAAAACAGATGAACCAAAGGTGAACATGAATGATGTATTTGTAGAGGATTGGTGGAGTGATGATGATGATGGAGAAGGAAAGATGCATTAAGGAGGAAGTTTGTTACATCGGATGATGAGGACAATTTAGAAGGGATGGATGTATGGAGTTTAATGAAGCAAATGATATGGGTAAGATAGAATTTGAGATTGGAATGGAATTTGCAAATCATGAAATTTTAGAAAGCATTAGTTGAATTTTACATTAAAGGGGTTTGATATAAAGTATATTCAAAATGACGAGAAAAAGAATAAGCGCCAGTGTAAAATTTGAAAAGCGTAAATGGAGGATTCATGCATCGAGTCAAGCAGGGGTGAACAAACTTTGAAGATAAAATCTTTGGGGGGACCATACATGTCTTTGGACGGGATAAGAATCATCTTGTTGACGATGAGATACTTGGCCAAAAAATATATCGTGACTTGAGAGATAATCTGAAGTGGGATTTGCGGGCATGAAAAAGAAGGCACAAAAAAGAATGTAACTCTACTCTAAGTAAATCATCCCTATATAGAGCAAAAAGAAAGGTTTTAATACATATGCGAGGTGATGTAGGAGAAGCGATATAACGGTGATGGATTATGTGGAGCAGTCGAACAATTTAACCACAGAGCAGTCTTGAAATTTTTGCGGTGAGGTCTAGTTGACAAGCTGGTTCACTACACTTTTTGGAGGCTATATATATAGGCTTCTTTGCTTCTAAACATGGGTTTCTAGTTGGGTGTAGACCTATTATAGGCTAGATGGGTGTTTTTTAAAGGGGTTTTGGAGGCGACTCTTGAGTCTTATAGGAAGAGATCTTAATGACAACATATTTCCCATTCTGCGATTCTTTGTTGTTGAATGTGAATGTAAAGATAGTTGGCGGTGGTTTCTTACTCGACTTCTAGATGACATAGGTGAAAATGAAACAAGATGCTATGTTTTTCATTTACGATGGCGAAGGGGCTAGTAGAGGTGTTCAATCTGATGTTACCCAACAATGAACACAGATTTTGTTTAAAGCATTTGTCTGAACAACTTTAAAATTAAGTTTAGGGGAAGCTACTTGAGGATTTGTTACGGAATCACGACTAGTTGTGGTGACATGTTCTCATTTGAAGCGACCGTGAAGGAGGTGCACAAAGTTGATCTGAAGCGACTAAGTGGTTAATGGATGTTGGCCCAAAATTTTGGGCAGGTCTCATTTTCCCACCACCTGTAAGTGTGATGTAGTAGTGAAACAACATGAATGAGTCATGGAATAATTACATCCACGGAGCAAGGGATAAAGGTATAATAAACATCTTTAGAGTGGATAAGAAAGAAATTAATGGTTAGGTTTCAAGTAAAAGGGAAGGCATGAACAAGTATGTGGGGTCACTTGGGCCCGAATTCAAAAAAATTGGAAATGATTAAGAAAGTTTGTAGGGGATGCACTTCTTTGAAGTGCGGGCACAGGGAATTTGAAGTAGAAGTTGATAACGAGAACATGGGTTGTGAATTTGAATGATTGGACTTGTGGTTGTAAAATGTGGCGACTTAGTGGGATTCCATGTAGACATCTTTGTGTCTGCATGATATGGGCAAATAAATAGGGAAGCGACCCGAGAGGCTTATTGCCATCGATCTTATATAGCAAGGATGTATACTTGAAAACATCTGACTTTATCATAAAGCTTTGTGCCCAGTCACCATGAATGGGTTCACTCCAATTTTGCTAAGATTGACCTCCACTCTATCATAAGCCACATGGCGGACCAAGGAAACTTCGGAAGAAAAAGGCTGCGGATGAACGAAAAACCAACATAAACAAACGAAAAAGGTGGCACTTGTGGCGTGTGCAAGGTGTTTAACAACTTAGGGCATAACGGTGGTCATATACATTGCCTTTTCATCTAAATCAAGAATGAACAAGGTATATTCTTTATGTTTTTTATACATTCAAACTGTATTTTTTCAACTCTTATTTATAACGAGTTTAACATGTTTTGATTTTTCGGACAAATAACAAGGAGTTTGCCACGGGTCAACCACGATCGACATTCCTACACAAGACATCCTGCTAAGGTACATTTTAATGGTTGTCAATAAAATTGTTTTTGATTATTTATTTGTATTGGACTACTAAACTTGTGCATTCCTTTTCACCAAATCCCGTGCCACAAAATTTCGGACTAAAGGGACGGTCGAGTCGAGTCGAGGCTACTATACTACTACTGACTACTCGAAATACCACACTGACCCAAATCAAGCTCTGAAAAGAACATAAAGATGGGAGCCGTAAAAAGCGAAAATCTGAAATCACCAAAAAAAAGGGGATTGGGGGATTAAAGGCTTTAATGTTTGAATGTATAATTTTTGTCGATTAACTATTTTTGACAAGTGTGATTGTGTATACTTTGTCAAACAGATAGTTTTTGGACAATGTTTGATAACAAGTTTTTGGACTATGTTTTATAGTTGGATATTATATAACAGACTTGGAATGTAACTCTTTAATGTTTGAATGGGTAGTTTTGGGCATAATTTTTTTGTCGATTAAGCTGTTTGAATCAACTTTGCAATATTTCACACCTTGTCCAACAGTTTATACATTGACGGTTTATACATTCCATTAAACATTGAGCATTGAACATTGAACATTAAACATTAAACATTGAAATTAAACATTGCACATTACCATTAAACATTGAACATTAAACATTACATCATAGTTGGTAGGTCTCTAAACTACCATTAGTTTATACATTCATTTATTACTAATAAAATACATCATAAGCGACATGCAATACAACCTGAAGTCCAACAACAATTATCATCTTCACATTACTTTCAACAACTATCATCCTACTTGGTATGTTATTAAATCACACACGAACACTTGTATTTTGTTCCACTCACCAATGTCCCCATTACATCATTGTCTTCATTGGGGCCCCTTGACTATTCCACTTGAGTTTGTAGTAGAAAGCGAAACACCATGCCCAAAACTCACACTCATCGCATCTGAAATATAATCTCCCCTTCGATGGTTTGTTCGAGTCAACAATTCTTACACTTGCTTTTTTCCCACATTTACATCGCTTGGGTATGTAGTATGACTCACCATTCATCCTTCCTACATCATTGCTTGGCGAAGACATGACTCTGATTAACATAAACAACACGAAGAGTAATATCAAATATCGGACCATAAATGTATATATATTACTTCCATGGTTAATTTGCTTTTTGCTATAATCTAATATATAGTTTTCGATCAAAATAGTTCTTTTAGAACTTTTATCAAACAGATTGATAGGCATAGTTTTAGGTTACTAATTTCATAACCATTGTTTACAATAACAACCAATAACAAAGACATCCTTATTACTCCACGGCCCATACCTATCTCCTTGAACCTAATTTTCATACATACTTGATAGCATTCGGTTATGACGGTATATGATAGCAACTACTAAAAGAATTTGTTGTTTTAGGTTACTAATTTCATAACCATTGTTTACAATAACAACCAATAACAACATCCTTATTACTCCACGTACCATACCTATCTCCTTGAACCTAATTTTCATACATACTTGATAGCATTCGGTTATGACAAGATGTATATGATAGCAACTAAAAGGACAAACAGGTCCTTGAAGTTGAATCGAGCCATTCGGTTATGAAAGTCCTTTTCTTAACAAGGATGGAATGAAAAAGGAATGGAAGGGAATTGGAAAACTTACCTTGAAATTGCAAATAATGGTTGGAGCTTAAGAAGTAGCTTTCAATTTAGTGTCGCGATGGAGCTCAAATAAATTTGAAATGGGAAGACCATAAATGCTTCGATCTGCTCTTCTGAAGCCAACAAACAAGAAGAAGAATGGGTATTTAAGACATTTTACTGTTTGTTCTTGGCCAATCTGACCCCTACTCACGCGCGCGTTTAGGCGCGTCGACATACACTGTGATTAATTTGGATGGAAAATGTAACTTTTTCACTTCACCTCAAAAGGTCGAGAGTTTAAATGTAGGTTTACGTCTACTACGGTGGTTAAGTGGGAAGCAAATTGACAAGCCATTGGTCCTCGAACTTAATCCTAAATATTAATACTTGCAAAATTATAACTACGTATAAATATTTATAAAATATTTTAGTTATAAATATTTTGGAGTTCGAATCTGTAATGAGTCTCATTACGTATGAAATTTTCACTTACCACTGACTATTTTTCTATTTAATTCTTTAACTTAATATTTGCATATATTTATATCAAATTTTAATCACGTCTTAAATAAAATATGCGGATACTTTAAAAGTGTCTCGTTGACAGCAACCACATGGGAATATTTCTTATACTTTTATTATGCGAGAATTGAAATATATAGAAAAGAAAAGAAAAGATAAAACTTACTTTTCTTTTGCTGTAAAATTCTAGTGGAAATTAATGAAGATCGAAAACGACTTGTATTAATTACTTTTGGCAAATCAGATGTTTGTTTAGGACTTAAGTTGTGTTTGATAAAATTAATTGTTAAAAGATGAATAATTTAGATATTTAAATAATATAAAATATCTGAATAAAAAAATATTATTTGATAATTATTTTTTCAAAATAACTTAATAACAATTTTTTACTATTTTAACCCTTCTTCTCTTTCACTTTCTCCTTCTGGCTTCTTCTTCTTTCTTCTTCTCCTCCTTCTCCATCCGGGCCATCCCCGTCTCCACCCTCCTCTCACCCACCCCACCCAACCCAACCCAACCCAACCCACCTCCTCCTCGGTCCTCCGTCCTCCGTCCTCCGTCCTCCCCCCTCCCCCTGCCCCGCCCCGCCCACCTCCTCCCTCCTCCCCCAGTCTCCCCCTCCCCCAGATCTGATATATTGAAGATTTGATCTAGTGGTGGTGGTATGGTAATATTGAAAATTGATAATATTGAAAAGGGTATTTGTGTTTAAAAAATAACAAAGTCGTTAGGAGACATGTCTGAATAATTTAGATTTGATTTTTTATCTCAACCATTTAGAGACATTTAGAGGTAACAAAAAAATAAACAAACAACATTTATCCTCTTAGCGAATAAGATGTGGTCTATTAAGACCTCTTAAGAGGTACAGCACCTTAATACAGGCTTGTGGTCTGAATTGAGAGCGGTGGAGAATTAGGAGTGGAGCTGAGCCGGACGTGGCGGACCACCTAGAGCAGTAAATTTGGCCTTTTCTTCTTCTTCGTGCTCTGCCGGAGTTCGTTACCGGGTTCGAGATCAGAGTTGACGCCATTAGAACGCTGATTCCTACCTTTTTATTTTGAGGAACTAATCGGATGTTTGAGACAGAGGGAGATGGTGGGTTTAATACTATTAAATTACTATAATTATATTAATACGTATTAAATTACAGTTAAGAGGGTCAAAATAATAAAAAACTATTATTGGGAAGATGTTTTAGATATCAAACAACTTTTAGAATTATCATTTAAAATTATTTTATTTAATTTTATCAAACAAATCTCTACTAATTTATTAAATAATTAATTTATTGAAGGGGTTCAAAAGTGTTGGACTTTTACCGGACTAGTGAGGTGGCATAAACTCCAAAAAGAATCACATCATTCTTTGGACTTATTCTAATTTTTACCTTCTGCACACAAAATATATTAGCAGGGTTTCTCGTGAAGCTAAGCAACTCTCTTCCACTATTCACGCATTCTCTATTAGGATCTTTCCCTTTTCAAAACAACTCTCTGATCACATTTTCTTTTATCAAGTGTTTTTTTTAATATTTATTTTTCCAAGAATTTGGGTATTTATCGGTTTTTCGTCTTACGTATAGTCTGCTTCATATTTGGTGGTTACAGGGCGCTAGTGTAAAAGTCATTGCTTCTGTAGATTTTTCAGGAATCTCTATGAATGTGTAGGGTTGTATCTCCTTAGATTCCCTGTACTTCTGGCTTTGCATTCGACAGAGAATCTGAGATTTCAGTATCTGGGCTGGTGTTGATAACTGAGCATACTCAAAATCACAAATGGATTTATGCGGTGCCACCTTGAAGGCTAATGTGCACCCAATGCAAATCTGTAAAGGTGTTAACCATGGAGACGGTGGATTTTGGGGGAAGAAAATCAGTGGGAGTTTCAAGAACAGGGGTTCTGGAACTCAGCCGTCAAAGAATTTGACAACTCAAAACAGAAACAGAAAGATCAAACCTGGAATTGCCTTCTCAGTTCTTACATCAGATATTAATGATGAAATGGTGGTGAGTTAATTGCATTGGAATGATCATATAAATCATATACTAGTGATCCATTGAAAATATTATACTGTGACAGTACTCATATGTTTACAATTTTCTTGAATGGGTTTGAATACACATTGAAACTGATGTTGTAGTGTTTTAGTTGGGTCTTTTCTCGTTGTCTTGAATATGGAGTTTTGGTTTCAGGCATTTGATGCTGCGCGTGTATTTGAGCATCCAGAGGTAGACCCAAAAAAAGTAGCTTCAATCATTCTGGGTGGAGGTGCTGGGACTCGTCTCTTTCCTCTCACTAGCAGAAGAGCTAAACCTGCTGTAAGTGAAAACCCACATATTTTCCCTTCACTGATAATTGTAAATTGTGTTGTTTGACTTGGGGTGAATGTGCTTTTAATTGATAATTGCATTTAAGTTGTTTGACTTAGGATGAATGTGCTTTCCTCATAATTGAACTTATTCAACATTTAGACTCTTAACCTTAAAACAAGGATGATGAATTTGTAACAATTTCTTTCCAATTATCTGGTGTTACTGTGTGGTATTATGCAGGTTCCAGTTGGAGGGTGTTACCGACTAATTGATGTACCCATGAGTAATTGCATTAACAGTGGCATAAGAAAGATTTTCATCCTAACCCAATTTAATTCCTTTTCTCTCAACCGTCACTTGGCTCGCACGTATAACTTTGGAAATGGAGTTAGCTTTGGGGATGGTTTTGTCGAGGTAAGATGAATCGATATTCTTGCATTACTAGTAGAAGTAACTTACAGTAATACTCCATTTTGAGATTCTTGAAAAATAGTCTAATTCTATCAAAATGCATATTAAGAACTACATCACTAATCACATAATTTGTTTTATTTCCAGAGCTTTTATTTTTCATTGACAGTTTTAATTAAACTTCCTGACACCCAAAGCTGAAATTACATGGGTAACAGGTTCTGGCTGCAACTCAAACATCTGGAGAAACTGGAAAGAAGTGGTTCCAAGGAACAGCTGATGCCGTGCGGCAATTTATATGGGTATTTGAGGTATGTACTAGAATACTTCCTTGGCATTTTAAGAGTCTGTAGAAAAAAGACTAACTACAATATAAAATGATTTAATTGTAGGATGTCAAGAACAAGAATGTTGAGCACATATTGATTCTGTCTGGTGACCATCTGTATCGAATGAACTATATGGACTTTGTTCAGGTAAAAATATAGATGGAATATTGTCTCCTACTTCCTTACATGTTTTGGTGAAGCTAAGAAGTTTAAATAATCATTGAAAATCTACTTGTAGAAGCATATCGACACAAATGCTGATATTACTGTTTCGTGTATTCCCATGGATGATAGGTATGTCAACACTTATGTTTAATTTGATATTACTTTTTAAGTCAATTTTAGAAAATAAATATCTATTATGTTTGCTATACATTTTGTTTGCATGGATATGTGTTGAAACAGAGCACGCCATGAATTGGTTGTGCCTATAAAAGAAACTCTAGCACAAATTTTGTAACAATTGAATGAGCAATGTTCCTTGTGCTGAATTGTAAGATTTTAGTTGAACTGGTAAATAGTAAAGGTCCCCTTCTTCAATTTTCTCCTGTAGTAGAGATGTTGATTAGAAGTCAATCTATTTAGGGGAAACATTATATTACTTTTTCTTAATATTTAGCTTTTATTTTGTTTGCAGTCGAGCTTCAGACTATGGATTGATGAAGATAGATGAGACAGGACGTATCATCGACTTTGCTGAGAAACCAAAAGGCAATACGCTGAAAGCCATGGTATGGTCATCTTTGCTTGTCTCTTTCAATCTTCTTTTCCGCTGAACTTTTCATATCCATTGATAAAGCAGTTGATTCCAGGATATACTTATTTTTCTAAGAAAAGCAAATTTTGTTGGTTATATGATATTTTTCTTGATGCTGCACTACAGCAAATAGACACGTCTCTTCTTGGATTGTCTCAGCAAGATGCATTAAGAAATCCATATATTGCATCAATGGGTGTTTATGTATTTAGAACAGATGTTCTTTTAAAGCTTCTGAGGTGGAAATATCCTTCATGCAATGACTTTGGCTCTGAAATCATTCCTTCTGCTGTTAGGGATTACAATGTCCAAGTAAGATATAAGCTTATGTTTTTATTTAAAAAAGAAACGAACAGATATAACTCGAGCATAAAACTATCTTCACAGTCCCACTTAATTGAGTTTTTGGCTATTCTAAGTTAATAAGTTCGTGTAATCTAAGTCTTGACCTATTTATACATCTACTAACATATGAATGCCCTCGTCTTGTTAGGCATACTTATTCGGTGACTATTGGGAGGACATTGGAACAATAAAGTCTTTCTTTGATGCAAACTTGGCCCTCACAGAACAGGTTGGTGTAATTTGCAATAATAACCTTTTGTTCTACTAGGCAATGAGGTTGAAATATACCTTTTCTACTTTTGTTGATTGAAATCTGCCTTTTCTATTTTTGTTGAAGTTGCATTATCATGTTAAGCAAGTGGTTGTTGCAGGGTGGAAACTTGTTTGAGAAAATTTGGCACAGTATCAATTTATACGCTCTCCCATTCCCAAATATAAGAGCAAAATGAGTTTTGATTTGTTTTAAAATAAATGAGCAAAGTGAATTTTGGAAAAAACAAGTGCTTGATTGTTGGAAAAGAAATCATTTACCTAAACACTCCCTTAGCCTAAGATAACAACAAAACACCAGTTTCGTAAATGTTTTTTTATATTACGTATACATATTATTTTTATTAATTTGGCTAGTAATTTTGAAAAAAATGCAATGAGAAATACTAATTTGTCTCTTAACGTTTTTTCCAGTGATGTTTAAAAATAAAATGTTGTAAACTTTTGTAGATAATCTGTATATAGTGTAGTTGTGGTGATTTATAATTAAGTTGGATAAAAACTCTCCTTTATTTTTATATTTTTTGCAAAAGGAAATATTTTGAAATGAAGGCCGTATATATTTTTTGATAGGTAAGTTTGGCCCCAAATGTGGGGGATGGGAACCAATGACATTACCTTGAAGTTATTCTTCAAGGCCTCTTCCGTTTCTCCTATTCCTGGGGTTATGTTGAAGATACGATTCACATTTTGTAATTCTAGAGTTGTTTAGAAATAAAAAATTCCATTCATAATTTGGCATTGTCAGTATTATTTAAATCGTCAAGGCTTTGGATCATCCAGAAAATTTCATGTCATTAGCAATATCAAGATATTTATTAGGTGTTAGTTTATACGCTAGGGAAGAATTTTGAAATTGGAACTAGTGGGTTTGTTTAGTTTGGCTAGTAACTTAAGAGTACCTTCTGTACGCTGATTTCATCTTCTATGCAGCCTCCAAAGTTTGACTTTAATGACCCAAAGACGCCTTTCTTCACATCACCCAGATTCTTGCCGCCTACTAAAGTTGAAAAATGCAGGGTATGATGGTATGGTTGAATCAGTTTTAGTTTAAAATGTATTCCTTCATATCTAATGATTAAATTGGTTATTTCAGATTGTTGATGCAATAGTGTCACATGGTTGCTTCTTGCGGGAATGTAGCGTCCAACACTCAATAGTTGGTGTGCGCTCACGCTTAGACTATGGTGTGGAGCTTGAGGTGATATCTAAAATCTTTATCTAAACCATACATGTCCAGAGAAGCACACTATAAATGAGTGACTTCTCTACATTACAGAAACCTTTTTATGATGAGATTATACTATAATCCTTAGGCAATCCATTTATGTACTATAATTTTACTCGGCAGCATAGGAGTGGACTATGGGCTATGATTTGACATATAGGAAGAGAATTTTGTTATGGTATCTGAAAAAGATTTGTTATCTACATTTATACCTCTGAAAGCAGCAAGTTTGCTTTAATTTAAAGATTAACTGGACCAAATTTAGCAATTGCGTAAAAAAGTATGTTGAACTGTGAACTTACATCATTTTTAGTGCTTAGAGAATTGCTTGGTCTTCGATAAGCAGGTGTCTTGTATAATGATAATTTTGTTAGGTTCAAAATGAAGAAATTTAAATTGCTTAGTCTGCGTGCTTCTTCAATACTTTTCAAAATGAAGAGTGCGCTTCTTCAATACTGGAGTTACATGAAGTGGCTGATAAGGCCTGCTATCCCTTTACAGGATACAATGATGATGGGTGCAGACTATTACCAAACAGAATCTGAAATTGCATCTCTGCTAGCAGAGGGTAAGGTTCCAATTGGTGTTGGACAGAACACCAAAATCAGGTTAGATATGAATTTAACTGGAATTTTTATCCCTCTCACAAGGCATCAGTAATTAGCTAAGATGTATTGCATTCATGCATTCTTGTTCTTCCTCTTTTGGCTCTAGCAAGCCTGAACATTCTCTCTTTTTCTCTCTCTCTAACACACAAACGTACCCTTACCTTCTTTGCACTTAGTTTTGGAATATGGAATATTCCAAATATTATGGGTAATGTTTTTTTTGGGCTTTGAGGTATGAACTTGTACTCATGCATGAGCAGGACTGCATGTTAATGTAATGTCTTAAAATCATCAGATTAGTGATGGTGCACATTGTTTAACTAATTCAACTAGTAATTTAGTTTAATTTATTAACGTTGTCTTAATAGTCCAAATGAATTCTTTCTTCTGATAGCTGATACATCTGTCTCATTGAAGGAATTGCATAATTGACAAGAATGCCAAGATAGGGAAAGATGTTATCATTTCCAATAAAGATGTAAGTATAGCTTGTTGTCTCCTTTGCCATACTTGTTCTGCTCTTGCAAACACTTTCAGGCTATGGAAAATTTACTACAGTTACAAGGCAATTGTATTTTATCATTGAGAAAACTACTAAAGGGATTGGATTTCTCAGGGTGTTGAAGAAGGAGACAGGGCAGATGAAGGATTTTACATTAGATCTGGGATCACTGTCGTACTGAAGAATGCAACAATTAAAGATGGAACAGTCATATAGATTCAAGAAAATATTCCTGATTATCCCAACCTGGTGCCAAGACTGAGCCAGTGATGGAAGCTGAATGTTTGCGGCTTTTTGCAACATTGACCTAGATACAATAAAATATAGTAAGGCTCTCTCCTATATGTAAATTACTTTTTGTTTTAATGTGCAAGAGCCTTTTAGATGTAGCTAGTTAGTGTAGCCTCTGAATAAATCATCGACTTGTTTGTGTTTTCGGTAAATTTTTAGTAGTTATATTATGTAATGGAGGTTTAACATATTACATATTATATGAAATCTGTATTGGACAACAAAATTTCTCCAATGTAGACATATTCCTAGAACAGTCGTGTTAGTTTCCACTTTATTATCCCTAGGTTTCTTCCCCTTCAGCATATTCTTCCACATGGCGTACATCTACCAAAGCTCGGTCAGTTTCTGTGACTGGTAAGCAATCATACCAGCAGTTGAGGGGCTTGCACTTAAGATTATCTCATAACCATCGTAAAGAGAGTCCAATCCTTCCGGTAGGAGTTGCCAGAACATGCCACCAGCAGCTACACCAGCGTGCCTAGCTGATGATTAAATGTTTGAGTAGACTGAATTCAACAGAAGGTCACTTGTGTTTGTGTCAAACATAGAGTTATTCCATCCAAACTCGGTAACTAGAAGTGGTTTGCGGAGGATTGTGTGTGCATCTTGAATGTGAGTGTTCATCCAGTGATTTGAAAATGCAAGTTGGGATTCTTCATTTGTGCCCGGGAACCTGTTCATCAAGATAAAATACATTGCAGTTACGAGGAGCATTAGTGTGCTTGATATAATTTTGAGTGTGGGATGGTTACCATTGATCAGGATACGAGTGAAGTATAGCAAAATCAATGGAAGGGATCTGATTATTTTCTATGAAATCTGTTCCCAGTTGAAAATTTAGATTGAATTGCTTGTTCGTAGGTGCAGACTCTCCATAAAACCCTTCCAAACCAACTTCTAGTAGATGCTCTCTATCAATAGATTTCAAGTAAGAAGCCATCTCGGTGATCCAAGCCTGTGAATTAAACTGTTATTGTTTCTGTACTGCCACAATACAAGTCTAATAAGAAGGAAGGAAAACGAGAGAATTAGGAGGAAAAAATGTTAACGGTTTAGTAGTATCTCATTGTTGGCAGTACACCGAGTCCACTAGAAAGAAGAAGATAGAATTGATTGCAAAACATTAATAGTCAGCAACCCAAGAGAGAGCACGGTACAACCAACCACTAACAACTCAAATCTGATGTAAAAACAGAATGAGCAAAAATTGCACTAAAAATCATATTTGGAACAACACAATGGTGGTCGGAGGAACCACCACCAATGACAGAAAAATAGAAATCAAATCTGAATATGAAAAGGATAGACAATACTAAACAAACATCAAACCCAAATCTAAACGACACACGGATTAACAAGTCATTTGCACAAAACAAAGGACAACCAGAAAGATACCAGACCAAACTCCCAATATCTATACAAAGACCATCAAACAAATTTTAGATAGTTTTTACTCAAAGCTATTGGACCCCAACAAACTCTTCCCAAATTAGAAAATCATAGCCTAAGGATGATGTTTCTTCTAACAGACATCACTAACGGACATATGATATTTTTTGCCCATTTTTGATCCATAACAAATACATGTTATGGATCATTGCCCATATATAATTATATATATAATGGAGAATAATCCATAACCAAAGTTGGATGGAAACTCTATCCATCTAACTGTGATCCAACTGTCTATTCTAAGATCCATACTATCACTACAATTATCATGCGGAACCTAACAAATAGTTGTGTGGAGCCTGTCCCACTTAATACTCTTGTCTGCACAATAGTTGTGCGGATAATTTTGGCCATTCACATAATTAGGGAATTATTAAATTCACAATATAAATTGTTATTTCTACAACAAAAGTGTCGCTATACATTCACAACGACACTTTTGTTGTAAAAATACCAAAAAGTGATGTGAATTTAACAATTACAACATAATTATTATGCAAATTGAAAATATTGAATTTGAATGGTTTATTAGGCTCAGCGCAACTATTGTGGGAATGATAGTTTTATTAACTTTTGAATATTAGAATGGGCGCTATGGATATGATTCATATTCAACTATGAATAGCTCCTTAATATATATATTAATCTATTTGTGTGTCCCAAAAAAATACAAATTACCTTTTAGTAAACATAGACAAAAAAAAAAAAACTAAAAAGTAACATGATATATCAACCGTATTGAATGGTGGTCTAACCTGTAAGGTCTCTCCTGATGGATCTGACGTGCAGCGAGGCTCATTAGTCAACTCCCAAGCCATTATTGTTGGTTCATTCTTATATACAACTCCAGTGACGCTGTTACGCCTTGTAAGAACAGTCTATCAACAATATGGATATTAGCCATGATAATTATACTATTCATTCTGCCCAATCAATGAGCCTCCATTTTCATAACTGAAATTTGAGCAAATAAGTCGATGGAGCTGGAGCTGGAGCTGGCTAGGCCAGAGAAATAAATAAAAGGAAGATGGATAGTCTAAGTCGATCACCTTGATGTGGTTTTTGTAGAATCCCTTAACCGCAGAGTTGGTAAAGAAATCATCATCAGAGGTTATGTTGTGTCCCTCATCTCTTGCCCACTTCACATACTGATTCTTCCCTCCCAGATTTTCATAGTTATTCACCAAGCTCAATATTAGCTTTATCCCATGTCTTCTAGCTTCATATATTACAAAATCCAGCCCCTTCAAGAAGCAAAAAAAAGAAAAAAGGATTCATATTTATAGTATGGGCAATGCAGTAAAACAGAGGAAAACAGAGTAGTAACCTGAAACATTTGTTGATTGTAAGTGCCAGGTGAGATCTGTAGAGGTTGATATCCACCATCACTGAAAGCCCATGTTCTTGCAACTGTAAGCCCATGGCTAACAGCTTCTTCAAATGCAGAGGTGACTTTTTTCTTTGAGATGGGTCAGAGGCCACATACATTAGCCAATAAGCATTGAATCCATTTGCATAGTAAGGCCTACCATTCAATATAAACTGCACTCCTCTGCTTTGAATGAACCCAACCCCTGCTGAAACTTGAAGACTTGTCCCATTTTCATGTACCAAGAAAACAATCAAGAAAAACAGACACCATTGCTTCATCTCTCCCATACCCTCTCTCTCTCTCCCCCTCTCTAAATGTAGGAAGGAAGCATAAAGGTTACCCAATATCTTTCTTTAGCCGAAGGAAGGAAGAAAGGAATCATATTTATAATATATATATAAAAAAAACTCCATAAGTAAAGGTCATACAGTTGCAGATTGTTTATATGGTTGTCCAAACTAGAATGTTTGAAATAAGAATACCCTGTTTGCCAATTTTCATCCTTTTTCTTAAGGTAAAAAGAGTTCAATTCCTCTTTTTCTCAACGTATGTGTACTGGAATTATAAGTTCTTATTTAGCAACAGAAAAAAAAAAATAAAGAATTATAAGTTATTTAGGGGTAAACCTTAATACAGTTTTTCTTTCTTAAGAATGGATACCACTTTTTAAGCAATATACACTCCAAGGAGATAATTTTTCTCACTACTGTTTTAACCAATCTTTTCACCTTACCTTATAAGTTTGAAAATTGGGTTTAATATTCTTCTGTTTAATAAAGCTAGTGAGCATGAAATATGTACAAGATTTGTGATTGTGGGGAAGAAATACAACCAATGACTTTTACTTGTTTTTCTGTACTTATTATGTACGAGAGGTTGACTATTCTGGTTCAATTTTTATTTATTTTTTGTTTAAAAAAACATCTTTGACTTTGATTATTTTTTTTCCACCAAACTTATTATCTAAACCCATTTCGAGTATGGAAAGAGTAGACTTATAATTTACTCCCAAATTTTTTGCGGCAAGGCGATGACGTGAAACCAGATAATTTGTTAATCAAAGTCTGTTATTTCAGTTAGATTTCAATTTAGTTGTTCATGTTACTACTATTTGGCATCATTGAAACAATTTTTATATGAAATTGATATTTTTTGGCATATAAAATAATATTTTTTTATAAATGCGATATTTTCTCATATTAAAATAATATTTTCACACATGATTAATATCGATTTTTTATATGAAAATATTAATTCTCTTTTTATATTCAAAAACTGAACAAGGAGACTAACACAAACAAAGCAAAGAATAGAGTGGAAATGGTCAAAAGCATTATAGAGAGAATAAAAAGGGTATATATCTTTCTTTAGGTGTATATAAGGATATCCTTTACTTATGCATCGTAATTTCCAACTTATTATGCTTTGCTCTCCACCTTCGCTCATTGGAGGCAGGTAACCTGATGCACAAAAAATATATATATCCCAATTGAGTTATCTGGATATTGTATACTAGATGTATAAGTTTAAGTAGCTTGCAAGATTCGTCAGGTATTGCTTGCATTTGTTAATTTTTTTTAGGTTTAAATATAAATTATTGACCTTTTTCTATTTGATAATTGATCTTTTAATATTTTTAATCAGGTCATTGCTATCAATTTTTTCTATTTTGGTTCAATTGAATCCGTCACGTCATAAATTGATGGCGTGACTAGAACACGTGGCATGTAATTAAAAATTGATGGGTTAAAAGAATACTCAAATTAAATATAAATTACTACCTTAAACTATTGATCTTTTTTTTACTTCGGTCATTAAACTATCCATTTTACTCTATTTTCGATTAATGCATCTTTAGCTACAATTTTGCATTATTTTCTGCACAATTTCTTTTTACGATCAAAAACTGACTCAAATACAATGAAGGCATTAAAAACTGAGGGATAAAGTATGAGAACATGTCTTTGTCGTGTGCATATTATGTGTAGGGATGGGATAGGGAGTCACGTTATTTTGGTTTTGTGATAATGCATGTAATCAATTAATATCCATCACTAGGTTCATATAGCTAGAAAAATGCAGTAATTATTAAGGAGGTGTTGGATAAAAATTGAATGAATTTCAATATAAATTTTAGTCATTTAGACTATTTATTTTCCGAAACAAATGCACTAAATAGCTGAATCGGTCAGTTATTCAGTGTTATATAATCAAACAGCCCCCAAGCACTGTTTGGCTTCCTACCTAACTTGAGATTAATTAATTAGTAATTGAACTAAAATAGCTAACTAGAGCAATTAGAAGCATGAGGGGAGAGCACAGAGAAACCACCACCGTGTCCGTGTGTGTGACTGGAGCGTCCGGGTTCATTGGCTCTTGGCTTGTTATGAGGCTTCTCCAAAAAGGATACTATGTTAGAGCTACCGTCCGTGATCATGGTTGGTTTGAATTTCTGTTTTATTTTATTTATTCATTTTTTTTGTTGGTGTAATTACGGTTTCAAAAATAGATAATTCTTTCATCATTGATAGATATAATAGTAGTACCAGTACCATAATAAAAAAGATTATGAATATTAATAGTACCCTAATTAAGTAGCATATGATAATGATGGGTTCCACTTATATATATGCCTATAGGAAATGAAAACAAGGTGAAGCATTTACTAAAATTGCCTAATGCTAGCACGCACCTTGGCTTGTGGAAGGCAGATCTAGATGAGGAAGGTAGTTTTGATGAAGCCATTAAAGGATGTCAAGGGGTCTTCCATGTTGCTAGCCCCATGGAATTCATTTCTTCCACAGATCCTGAGGTATATATATACAATCTGCTCAAGAATAACCTTAATTTGTTGAGTTTCAACTCGTATATAAGTACATACGTAATTCCTTGAGTATTATAGTACTATTTAAGGCTGGCTTATCGATCCATCTCTTCAAAAATTTCAAACCATATATATATACATATATATCCTCGATCGATCGATGATCGATCGATCGGTATTGATCATCATTTGTTGAACTTTAAAGTTGGTTTGGGGTTGGGCAGAATGAAATAGTAAAGCCAACAGTGAATGGGGTTTTAAACATAACGAGATCATGCTCCAAGGCGAAAACTGTGAAGAGGTTCATCTTCACCTCAACTATTGCAACCATTAATGTTCAACCTCAACAACCAATCGAGTATAACGAGGGTTTTTGGACTGATGTCGACTTCTGCAAGTCTCTAAAGATGGATGGATTGGTGAGATTTTCTTTTATGTACGTTTTAATTTTTGTCTTCCATGCAGGCCAGTAAATAATTAATTAGCTATAAAATATTATTGATCATTTATTTGAAATTAATTAAGGGTTTGTGTATGTAAGTTTGATTAACAATTCTGATTTTAATTGAAGTGCAGATGTATTGCGTGGCAAAAACCATGGCTGAAAAAGCTGCATGGAAATATGCGGAAGAGAATGGCCTTGATATGGTCACTGTTCATCCAACCCTTGTGATCGGGCCTTTTCTTACACCTTCCATGGTTTTCAGCATTAAAACTGCAATTGCCTTGTTCACTAGTAAGTCGATCTAGCTAGTATATTTCGATCCATCTTCAATATCTAAAATTAAGATAATTTGCATGTTCATATATAATCGATCTGTAGCTAAATTACGCCTGTACGTACGTAGGAAATGAAGCTTTATATGCAGTTCTAAATGGAAATTGTGCCGTGCATGTGGATGATGTATGCAATGCTCACATTTTCCTGTTTGAGCATCCCCTGGCCAAGGGAAGATACATTTGTTCCTCTCATAATTTCAACATCTTTGACATTGCAAAGTCATTGAGCCTAAAGTATCCAGAGGCCAACATACTGACCGAGTCTGTATCAGGAAAAATGTTACTATATAAGAATTTTTTTTTGATTCGTTTTCTCATTATCAAAACCTTCTAAAATAATTAATCAGAAAGTTTCATTTTTTTATAGGTTTGAGGGTTTTGACAAGTCAAAAAATGTCCCCCCTTGTTCGTCGAAGAAGCTGATGGACCTTGGGTTTGAGTTTGCCTACATAAAGCATGATGCCGGCGACTTGTGTGCTGAATCTATTGAATCATGCAGAGAAAAGGGGTTCCTGTGAAGTGTGTGCATAGGTGGTCAAAACATTTGTTGGCGTCCTAATTTAATTCTTTTATATACTGAGATTATGGACATGATTAATTGTCACCTATTATCCTAATTTAGCTTTATGAAATGCTTATAAGTTTTTCTACAGTGGCAATAGAAATAGTTATAATTGTGAAATTCTCTGTAGGTCTGTAATTGAAGTGCAACTGTTCAACTCATTTCAACTTGTAGAAAATTATTACTTGCCCAAAGGCTACTAGGCTGGTGGAATTATAAAGACTGTGTCCATGTTTCTGCAGCTGGATCAGGCCAAAAATAAAAGGGAACTACCAAAATTGAAATGGTTGAAAGAGGGAGCAAGTGTGATTAGTACATATAATGAGAAATCTTGTTGCCATGTCCATCCCAAAATGAGAGCCCTGTTTAATTTTTCTCGTGTGTGTGTTAGGTTTTGACTACTATACATTAACGAACTGAGGGCTACAGAGTTAAGACTATAACTGAAAAATTATCTTGTTTCTCATATTTGAACCCATTAATTAGTGGATTGTGAACTTATATAAAATTCAGGGATGTGAGGGGGTCTTCCATGTTGCTGCGTGGCCACATGGATTTTGCTTCTACCAAGGATCCTGAGGTACAATTATTTATGTAAACCCAAGTAATTTCAACATATGTCTACGTACCATCCACAAGGAACAAATTAAGAAAACTCTTATATTAAATTAGCTCCAAGAAATTAGTAAAATGGCTACTACGGCCTGTTTGTGAGTTAATTTGATTTGGAGTGGAGGGAGGGAAAATTTTCTTCCTTTCCCTCCAAATCTCACAAACATGTACACAAGGGTCAAGTAGGATTGCAAGTAATTATAACTTGATAATACCATAAAATAGTGTAGATTTGTGGACGTGGTTTAATTGTCACATAAGAAGCAAAAAATAAATAAATTGATATTGGTGATTAGTATTGAAAATAAAGTTGGTTTAATTTAGACAGAATGAAGTAATAAAACCAACAGTAAATTAATGGGGTTTTAAACATCATGCATGTGTTGTTTAATTTCAGACCTAGCTAGCGTTAATTGGTCTTGCAATCGCCTTATTGATCACTAGAACCCACCCTTCTTACAACTTTATTATGCGAATATTTTTACAAAGCACCCACCCGCAACCATGCATTATATATATATATATATATATATATATATATACCTCACCTGAACACAGAAATAAAATCAAGCTTTTCTTTGCTACAAGCTAGTTTTATGTTCTTAATTACTTGCTTAGAAAATTAATCCTCAAGCCAAGGGATTAAGATACATTTGCTAGCTCATAGCTGCTCTCACAATTAATTTCACCATATTTGTTCTTCAATTCTAAGAAATTGTTGGACCTAGGCTTTACATTCGCCTACGCGGGTGATATTTGCAGTGAAGCTATTGAATGGTGTACGTAGCTGGACAAAATTAAGGGGTTGTTACAAATTATTTGCAAACCGTACGTGTCTGCATGATTAATTAATTATATGCGCAAACTTCACTCCTTGCAATCCCTTTTCTCTGCATGATTCAATAGCTTCAGCGCATAAATCCCCAGCACTGTAATCTTTGTATCATGCAAATTGAAACCCTAGATCTATATCAACTTCTTAATTCCACGAACAAGGGAAGGATTATATAATGGTGACTAAATCAAGGCCATTCTCTTCGGCATATTTCCATGCAGCTTTCTCAGCCATTGTTTTCCCAACAAAATACGTCTGCACTTCAATTAAAAACATTAGGGTTTTAGATTCGTTAATTAGATTCACACCCTCTCTCATGGGGTATGAATTAGTAGTATATTTTTGTTTGATCTTGTCATATATGTGTGTGTGGGGTAATGCGTACATATTGAATTCTGAACTACAAAAAGACAAACCCCTTTATGAGATGGTTGTTTGACCCCAACTATCTCCCTGTACCTAATTTTATATTTCAAGGATAGTTTAGTCAATTCACTAATTTCATTTACGATGTTTTTATCAATTTTACTAATGTAAAGGATGTTGGTTTGGGATGATCACTGTTACCAAGCTAAATGTGGTGACCAACTGACCACAATAATATTTTCTCATATATATATATATATATATATATATATATATATATATATATATGAAATGATCCAAATCACGTTAGTCGGAGAACTTTTTTTAACTAACGCCTCCAAAATTAGAATGAATGGCTAAGATGAGGAGGCACCAGTATTCTACTCCTCTAGCGGTAAAAAAAATTTTTTGTTGGCCATTCTCCCTCTAGCAATACCAATCAAATTAATAGTATAATTATAAGGATAATCAATAATTATCTTTATCTTATCATATATACTTATTAACAAAATAAATATGTATAAGAATAATTACTAATTATCGTTTTATGATTTTTAATTATAAATAGAAAATAGTGATTGAGTTTATATTATATTCTTACTCAAATATATAAACTCAATTACTATTTCCTATTTATAATTAAAAATCATAAGACGATAATTAATAATTATTCTTATACATACTTATTTTGTTAATAAATATAAGGATAAGTATAAAATAATTATTGATTATTCTTATAATTATTCTTATAATTTTTATTATTTTATTTCTTGATTAATAAGTAATATGTATAAGGATAATTTGTTAATAAGTATAACTATAAAGATAATTAGGAATAATCGGGATAATGTAATTAAGCGAAATTTTGTTGTTGGTATTCTTCTCTCTGGCGGCCAAATCAAAACACTGATCGTTTTATTTGGTAGTAGAGGAATAACAACAATCAAAAATTTTTGGTCCCATAGAGGAGTAGCGGCTGGGCCCTCATCTTAGCTATTCACTCTAATTTTGGACAGCTGGATGAGCGTTAGTTGAAAAAGTCACTCTGACTAACGTATTTCACGGATCATTTCCCTATATATATATATATATATATATATATATATATACTTCCAACAACCAACATATCAGCCGTTGATCAATAACATAAAAGGCTAAGAATAAAAAGAGCTATAGTCCAACAGCTACATGTTGTAGCGGTTGCTATTTTAATAACGGGTTCCACTTGGTCAAATTGGTCAGGTAAATTTTTAGAAGGAAATTTATTCTTTTAAATATGTCACTACAAGTTATAGCGGCTGATGTAAGACACCGAAAATTTTTTTAAATAAAAAGGAATTTCCTTTATTTATTATTTTGAAATAGTAAGGGTTGATTTGATTAATGTGGATAGTTAGGGGTAAAATACGCAAATATTTCAAAATAAGCAAGTGGTTATAAAATATTCATTGTTGTCGGGGAATATTCGTTTTGGTAAATGGAATATTAAATCTTTGTCGGGAATATTAAATGCGAACGGCGTGACCATGTGTGGGCCCCATAACTGAAAGCGATTGGATGAGAAAACAACAAAATATAAGTTGTTTAAAAATAACAGGCGTAGTTATTCTGAATTAAGATTGTTGGAATACCCGTGGTTAAAATACGATGTCTGGCGTGGTGGTTGCGATGAAGCACGGTATTGCATCAATTATTGATCCTTACGTGAAGAAGGCACTACTCAATAATTATTACAAGATAATTCTTATTCAGATATTTTATTTTATTGATTCAATAATTCTTTGCGTTGGTATTTTATATTATTGTTGTTTGATAATTGTCAACTGCTTGATATTTCCCATTATCGGATCAATAATTCATATTATTTGAATAATATTATTAGATAACATTATTGGCAATGTCTAGAAAGTTACATCAGGAGAGCTTGGTCACCTAATTGCTTGCCCAATGAGAGAGATCCTTATTGGAAAGCCCCTCTTTCTGAAACCTGCTGGTTGTCGTAATTGTGATTCGTAATATTATTTTTGGGAATAATTAATTATTGATTTATATGATAAGAAAATATTTATTTTATGTGGATATAAATGATGGATTTATTTATGTGGTTATAAATGAAGAAATTATGTTGAGGTGTTTTATCGATATTTTATCGGATTGGAGGTATTAAAAATTAAATCGGGGTTTTGAGATATATTATGGGGTTATAATTTTTAATCCGAATAGTTGGATAATAGTAATTTTGGGTATGTTATACATACATAAGTTGAGTATATGTCCACAAATTTTGAACCGTTAAAAATTCACGAATGATTTGTTATGAATTTTAAGAGGTGTCGATTCGGAAATTAGGTTTATAATTGATTTTGGTGGAAAATTCTAGAATTGAGTGGGCCCCACTTATGGTTGGTGAAAAATGTGCTGAATTTTATTTCAAATGTGGTGGGTGGCAATAGTAGCGAGTAAAAGCCATCATGGTGGCGAATTCAAGTCTCGCTTTTACGTAATTAACATTTTCCTATAAATAGAAATTTAAGTTAGAATTGAAAATCACACCGAAACAAAGTTTTCTCTTTCTCTCTATATATTATTGAGCGTATTTTGTGAGTATTTAGATACTTTGAGAGTTCTTTGTTCAAGACAAGTTTCATTCAAAGATCACTTCCGATCTTTCCTTAAAATCTTGATTCTTTGAGGTAAGGTATATTATTTTTTCAGAATGATATTATTTCTTGATATCATTATCTTTGAAATGTTGATCTGAAGTTTTATCAAATTTAAAACTTTTTCATGTCGGGGTTACTATTCATGAGTTCTTATTCATGAGTTCTTATTCACGATTTACTATTCACGAGTCTTATTAATGAAGCGTGAAAATATTTTTTTTGTGGAATTTCTATCTTTTGGTGTGTCGAGTTACTTATTCACGTATCGACCTTTATTCACGATATCTGACATTATTCACGTATCTGACTATATTCAATAGAAAAATAAAATTTCTTCTTTTAAGTCCAAAATATCTATTACGGATACTAGCTTTGATTGTATCCATGTTTTGATCATTCTTGAATTTTACACCACTATGATTATTTTTGAGGTATTGTTGGACATGGATAAAACAAAGTACTGAATCATTAATCCTTAATCTTTGTCATTTTGTTTCCTTTGGATTCGTTCTTTAAAAATATTTTCATCATCCTCGGTCTTAAATGATGATATTATTGAATATCTTTGGCTGTAGTGCAAAGATGAATGATTTCTGAAGAATATCTTTGGCACATGTAGTGCAAAAGATGAGCAGTGTTTAAATGAACATGACCAATGATGAATATCTTTGGCTCAGAAGGTGCAAAGATGAGCAGTGTTTAAATGAACATGACCAATGATGAATATCTTTGGCTGTAGTACAAAGATGAGCAGTGTTGAGATGAACATGACCGATGATGAATATCTTTGGCTGTAGTAGTGCAAAGATGAATGTTTGATTTGAGATGAATATTGATTGATGTTACTGGGGATAAAATATTGATGATGGATTTATTAAATTCATAGATTATAGTAGATTTCATTCTCTACGTAACTCTTCTATGAATTATTATTTCCGTTCTTGCGAATATTGATCTCGAAACTTGTTGTATCATTGTATTACATTAAATTTTTCCTGTTGAAGACTAACGATAATTTGTTGTATATTATCTTAGTCATAATATTCTTCTTGAGCTAGTTGAGCTCACCCTTTTCCTTTTTGTTCCATTCTTCTCGGAGGCGAGAATATATATGCACGAGTCCTGGGTATAGAATGAAGGTTTTAGAAAGGATTGTTTAGTAGTCCTCACCATTTTTATAAAATAATGTATCAATAAATGTGATGAGAATTTATTTGAGTATAAATATTTTCTAGAAGATAATATTTGTATTTAAACTCACAGATTTCTTGTTGTAATAATAAAGTTAAAGTTGTTTACATACATGTATTGTGACTCGGAATGAGTGATGTATACCTATTTTGGGGGCGTCCAAAGTGATAATATTTTTTTTTGCTCGTGAATGAAGGAAATAAAATATTAATGTGGAAAGCATTTTACTTGGCCAAAATTCATATCTTTATTTCATGTGAAAAGCATCGACTAAGAAATAAAGAAAGTTTTCTTATCTTAGGAAGGATTTTTTAAAACTCCCCAACAATTAATTTATTCCTTTGCTTTTAAAACTCTCCCATAATAATAATAATAATAATAATATAATTAATTTTGTGTGACCATCAAATGTACTTCTAAATGGAGTTTAAACATTTTATAACTTCTTATGAATATATTGTAGTACTTTTAGATGATTTCCGTCCTTTTGATAGCTAATCGCGGTTGTTAATGTCTGAATAGAATGTATCTTTCTGACTCACATGCATAGCATAGGAAAATTTTACAATTTTTGTGTGACCGGAGTTCACCCAATCAAGACGCCTAACAAGGCTAAGAGCTTGGTACCTACCTCCTCCTCTCTAACTAGTAACTACTATGGATTTATAAGGTTGCATGGTCACCTCTCTTACGAATTAAATATGTTCCAAGCGACTGTTGATAATCTAACAAGAGAGTTTGTGAGGTTCAAATACAAGGAAGACTATAAAACTCACAATTGACAACCCCCCCAAATCCATAGATTTCAACGCATCTAAGAGCGTGATATCGGCTATATCAGTATATTTTGATTGGCTTTTGAAATTTGACTATTTGCCTCTTTTAAGTGAAAACAATTTTAAGACTTTTCCATTGGCTTTTATAGGTCCGGAAAATCGAAAGCAAAGGGTTGTCTTTGCTTTTGATTTACGGAATCGAAAGTGTCTTAATTATTATTTTCATTGCGAATATTGATCTGAAACTTGTTGTCTATTGTATTCTATTAAATTTTTCCTGTTGAAGACTAACGATAATTTGTTGTATATTATCTTAGTCATAATATTCTTCTTGAGCTAGTTGAGCTCACCCTTTTCCTTTTTGTTCCATTCTTCTCGGGGAGGCGAGAATATAAGCGAAGTACAAGCCGGGGTATGGAATGAAGGTTTTAGAAAGGATTGTTTAGTAGTCCTCACCATTTTGTAAAATAATGTATCAATAAATATGATGAGGATTTATTTGAGTATAAATATTATCTGAAGATAATATTTGTATTTAAACTCACAGCTTTCTTGTTGTAATAATAAAGTTGTAGTTGTTTACATACCGTATATTGTATTTCGAGAATGGGTGATATATACCTATTTTGGGGCGTCGCGGTTGGTATCGAGCTTAGGATATGATCTCCGGCGGAGATCGGGAATAGAACTAGGAGGGAGAGACGAGTAAATCATTCGCTAGTGTGTCCTACCTAAGCTTATTTGTTAGTTGGTCGATTATATAGGGATATTATGTGATATATTGATTTCCTTAATTAACCCTTGTTTTATGACGATTTTGAGAATGTCGATGAGAATATTAACAATGGAGTAAATGAGGCCCGTGGAGATGCTGTCTTTACCAACGAGGAGAACGTCAGCCAGTGGCAATGTTCCTCCCGTGAACAAACCACCCGGCGAGATGATGAACGAGGGATGTTTAGAAGCTTTTTGCGATTCATGCAAAAATCAGACGAGGAGACTCGTGTTCAAAATCTGAGGAGAAATGATAGTAATTCACGAGTTGTCACAAACCCAAGCGATTCAAAGAGTTGGGACCACGAAATTTAAGGGAAAGCCGGATCCGATCATACGGCGAAAACATGGGTCAAACAAATTACCAAGATATTCGATGTCTTGGGATGCACGGAGAACGAAGGTTCCATTCGCCACCTTTATGTTCCGTGGCGGCGGTGACTTCGGTGGGAGTCACAGGAAGCGTACCCATCCAAATACGCACTCGGCATGTCTTGGGAGACGTTTGAGAGATTATTTAATGACAAATACTTTCACGAAAGTGTTAAATCGTATGAAGGAAGTGGAGTTCATCGATTAGAGCAAAACAACATGGCGGTGTCTCGATGACGAGGCAAAGTTTGCGAGTTATCCGTGTTTGCACCTCATTTGGTGGAGAATGAGGAACGTATGACGCGGATGTTTCTTAGAGGTTTGAAACCCGGCGATACGTCGATATCTCATTTCTTATAAACTTTCTCTTTATTCGAGATGTTGTAAATGAGGCTCAATTATTAGGCGAGATAACGAAAGTCTACGGTCGGTGAGGACCATAACCGAGGATCGTACGAGAGATAGCAATCAATGAATAATGATAACTGCGGAGAAAAGAAACAGAATGACAGAAATGGTAACCACTCTGGTGGTAATCATGGTCGTGAAAAGCGTAAGAAGCGAGTCGGGAGGAGATTTTAAAAAGGAGATTTAACAACGACTATGTGAAGACGGCAGTCTTGGCGAAGAATCGGTTCTAAGGGAGGAGAACGACCACCGGTCATATCTTCAAATCACGAAAAAGAGGGACATATCGGTCCAAACCGCCCACAACAGCTCAAGGTATGCTATAGTTGTGGAAAGGAAGGACATATCGCTTTCGAGATTATGCAGATGCGAAACCTAGTTCAATGAGACGGTGACTCAAAAGATCATCCCGAGAAAAGTCAAAGTCAACGATTACGGGAAGAAGCGTTTGTTGTGATGGTCATAATGCGAGAACCCAAACGAGGTGATCACGGGTAAGTATTTATAAATTCTTGCGAAGTTTATACCTTACTCGATCTTCGGTGCTACACATTCATTTATCTCTCCTGTGTGCTCAAACGTTTAAACTTGACTCGGGAGAAATTAGACTTTGACCTATCTGTGGAAACTCCGTTAGGAAAAACTTTCATCACATCCACTGTTTATAAATTTTGTTTGATTCAAGTTGGCACCATCACTTTTACACATTGACCTTATCTCTTTAAAGATACTTGCTTTTGATGTGATTTTAGGGATTGATTGGTTAACTATTCATCATGTCAAAATTGATTGTTTTACGTAAGGTTGTTAGTTTTCATATTCCTAACCAACCTTTGTTGTATGCGATTCAAGCAACTAAACCATTAAAATCAATCACTATCATATCTAATCATAAAGCTATTCGTTTATTGAAAAACGGATGTCAAGCTTTCTTAGCCCATGTTATGGATTTGAATAAAGACACGTCAAATTTGAATAATATTCTGTTGTTATTGACTTTCTGGCGTATTTCAAGAAGAACTTCCGGTCTACCCCGAGCGTGAAGTTGAATTCTTTATTGATCTTGAACACAGTACAAAGCCCATTTCTAAAACCCCATATCGAATGGCTCTATTGAACTTGAGGAGTTAAAGTTCCAACTACTGAGAATTGTTGGACATCGGTTTCATTCGTCTAGTACATCTCCTTGGGGTGCTCTGTTTTATTCGTAAAGAAGAAAGAGCGGGAGTATGCGACTTTAATATTATTATCGGAATTGAACCATGTCACCATCAAGAATAGGTATCCTCTACCTCGTATTGATGACTTGTTTGACCAACATTCTGAGGGGCACAATTCTTTTCAAAAATCGATCTTAGATTACGGATATCATCAATTGAAGATTAGAATCGAGGATATTCCAAAGATGCCTTCGAAACTTCGGTATGGGCATTATGAATTCTTAGTCGTATCTTTCGGACTAACTAATGCTCCCGTGGCTTTCATGGATATGATGAACCGAGTATTCAAGGAATATTTTGATCGGTTTGTTGTTGTCTTTATTGATAACATCCTTATATATTCCAAAGTCGTGAAGATCATGAGCACCATTTGAAGTTTGGTACTCCAAAAGGCTTCGTGAAAACCAACTATATGCCAAATTGAAGAAATCGCGTTACGGCTCGAGGAAATAGCATTTCTTGGGCATGTGGTGTCAAAACATGGAGTATCTGTTGATCCGTGAAGATTGAAGCAATCTGAAGTTAGGAACAACCGAAGTCGGTGATCAAGTCACGTAGCTTTTGGGCTTAAATTGGTTATTATCGGAGATTCGTGGAAGGGTTTTCTTGAATCGCTACTCCATTAACTCAATTAACTTCGGAAAGATACAAAATTCGTTTGGAGCGAAGAATCGAGAAAAGTTTCCAAGAGCTTAAGAGGAGACTTATTTCTAAGACTGTCTAAACAATACCATCTGGTTCGGATGGATTTGTTATCTCACGATGCTTGAGAATAAAGGGTTAGGATGTGTTCTCATGCAACGTGGGAAAGTCATAGCCTTTATGCCTCGCGACAACTTAAAGAGTATGAGAGGAATTATCCTACTCGTGATCTAGAGTTAGCGTGATCGTTGTTCCAGCTTAAAGATATGGAGGCACTATCTATATATGGGAGAAAGTGGAGATATATTCGGACCATAAAAGCCTTAAATATTTCTTCACTCAAAAAGAACTCAACACGCGGCGGCGGCTGACGTTGGCTCGAACTATTGAAAGACTACGACCACACTATTCAATACCATCCCGGTAGGTAAAAGCGAGCGTGGTAGTTGATGCGTTGAGTAGAAGATCATATCTTGCGGGAACGAAAGTGCGATGATGTCAAGTATACGCAGCGTAGAGCCAACTTTAATAGAAAAAGTTAAGGTTGCTTTCCACCCAATCTTGAGCTTATCGCATATGAAGAAGAAGAAATACTGAAGGAGCTATTAGGGCGAGAATTGATGAAGAAGGAATACTTGAGTCCACTCTAGACTTTGTGTTCTAACGACTCGATTTGAAGAACAAGATTATGATGGAGGCACACATACACCATTTGCAATCCATCCTGGAAGTACTAAAATGTATCGTGATCTTCGACATACATTTTGGTGGAATAATATGAAGAGAGATTGCAAAAGTTTATCTCGATGTGTTTAACTTGCCCGCGTGTAAAGGCGAGCATCTAGTACCTAAGGGTCCGTTGCAACCACTTGAGATTCCTGAATGGAAGTGGGAACACATTACCATGGATTTCGTTCACGGTCTTCCTACGGTTTCTCAAGGCATCAATCTTATTTGGGTTATTGTTGATAGATTAACCAAGTCTGCTCATTTCTTGCCGATACGGAGACTTATTCCTCGAACGTCTTGCTTTAGTATATGCGTAAATGAGATTGTGAGGTAGCATGGCATGCATGTATCCATAGTTTCGGATCGTGACCCAAGATTCACTTCAAGATTTTGGGTTAGCTTGCAAAAAAGCTATGGGCACGGATTTGCGATTTAGTTCTAAGCATACCATCCCCAAACCAGACGAGACAATCGAGAGAGACTATTCAAACTCTTGAAGATTTATTAAGACTACTGTGTCCTGAGACTTCAAGAGGCGGTTGGGATAAGTATTTACCATTGGTGGAATTCTCCTACAACAACAGATTATCGAGCAAGTATAGGTGTGGCTCCATTCAAGCATTATATGGGCGAAAATGTCGTTTCTCGATATGTTGGGATGAGGTGGGTGAAGCAACATTTTGGGACCCGAAGTTAATACGTATATTCTAAAGAAAAAGATCCAAATGATTCGACAACGTATATAAAGCGGCACAAGATCGACAAAAGAGTTATGCGGATCTTCATCGAAAGGACGTGGAATTTAATGTAGGGATCGTGTATTGTTGCGAGTTGCTCCAATGGAAGGGAGTTACAAGATTTGGGAAGAGAGAAAGCTCGATCCACGATTTATTGGTCCATTTCAAATTCTTGACCGAGTAGGAAATGTAGCTTTATAGACTCGCGTTACCTCCGAGTATGTCTCGTGTTCATAATGTGTTTCGCGTATCCAGTACTTCAGTAAATATGTGAAAGACCCGAACCACGTTATAGAGTTAGAACCGGACGAGATAGCCAGAAGACTTAACGTATGAGGAGGTACTGTCAAGATTTTGGATAGGAAGGAGCATGTCCTACGCCAAGAAAGGTCATACCACAAGTTAAAGTTTTGTGGAGGAATCATGCTTATAGAGAAATGACACAGGGAATTGAAAACGAAAATGAAAGCGAGGTATCCTCACCTTTTCAAACACCAGTATCGTCGTCGTCAATTTCGAGGACGAAATTTCATAAGGAGGGAGGTTGTAAGACCGAAAATTTTTTAAATAAAAAGGAATTTCCTTTATTTATTATTTTGAAATAAGTAAGGTTGATTTGATTAATGTGGATAGTTAGGGGTAAAATACGCAAATATTTCAAAATAAGCAAGTGGTTATAAAATATTCATTGTTGTTTGGGAATATTCGTTTGGTCGTGGAATATTAAATCTTTGTCGGGAATATTCGTGCGGCCGACAGCGACCATGTGTGGGCCCCCATAACTTAAAGCGATTGGATGAGGAAAGCAACAAATATAAGTTGTTTAAAAATAACTAGCGTAGTTATTACTGTTAAAGATCGTTGGAATACCCGTGGTTAAAATACGATGTCTGGCGTCAGGTTGCGATGACACCTCAGATTGCATCAATTATTGATCCTTACGTGAAGAAGGCCTTACTTCGATAATTGTTACGATAATTACTATTCAAGATTTTATTTTATTGATTCAATAATTCTTTGCGTTGGTATTTTATATTATTGTTGTTTCAATAATTGTCACTGCATAAAGATTTCCCATTATCGGATCAATAATTCATATTATTTGAATAATATTATTAGATAACATTATTGGCAATGTCTAGAAAGTTACGCTCTAGGAGAGGCTTGGTCACCTAATCAAGCGCCAAGAAGGAGAGATCCTTATTGAAAGCCCTCTTTTCTGGGAACCTGCTTTGGTTGTCATAATTGTGATTCTCGTAATATTATTTGGGAATAATTAATTATTGATTTATATGATAAGAAAATATTTATTTTATGTGGATATAAATGATGGATTTATTTATGTGGTTATAAATGAAGAAATTATGTTGAGGTGTTTTATCAGTATTTTATCGGATTGGAGGTATTAAAAATTAAATCAGGGGTTTTGAGATATATTGCGGGGGTTATAATTTTTAATCCGACCGTTGGATTGTGGTAATTTTTGGGTATGTTATACATACATAAGTTGAGTATATGTCCACAAATTTTGAACCGTTAAAAATTCACGAATGATTTGTTATGAATTTTAAGAGGTGTCTGATTCTAAATTAGGTTTATAATTGATTTTGGTGGAAAATTCTAGAATTGAGTGGGCCCCACTTATGGTTGGTGAAAAAATGTCTTGAATTTTATTTCAAATGTGGTGGGTGGCAATAGTAGCGAGTAAAAAGCCATCGTGGCGTCGAAGTCTGCTTGGTGGCTAAACATTTTCCTATAAATAGAGGGCTTAGTTAGAATTGAAAATCACACCGAAAACAAAGTTTTCTCTTCTCTCTATATTATTGAGCGTATTTTGTGAGTATTTAGATACTTTGAGAGTTCTTTATTGAAGATGAGTTTCATTCAAAGATCACTTCCGATCTTTCCTTCCAAAATCTTGATTCTTTGAGGTAAGGGATATTATTTTTTCGTAATGATATTATTTCTTCAATATCATTATCTTTGAAATGTTGATCCGAAGTTTTATCAAATTTGGAACTTTTTCATGTCGGGTTACTTATTCATGAGTTACTTATTCATGAGTTACTATTCATGAGTTACTTATTCACGAGTTCTTATTCACGAGTACTATTCATGAAGCGTGAAAATGTTTTTTTTGGAATTTCTATCTTTTGGTGTCTGAGAGTTCTTATTCACGATATCTGGCCTTTATTCACGATATCTGACTTATTCACGTATACTGCATTATTCACGATATCTGACTATTCATTCACCTATACTGCACTATTCATTCAAAAATAAAATTTCTTCTTTTCGTCAAAATATCTATTCGGATACTAGCTTTGATTGTATCCATGTTTTGATCATTCTTGAATTTTACACCACTATGATTATTTTTGAGGTATTGTTGGACATGGATAAAACAAAGTACGAATCATTAATCCTTAATCCTTGTCATTTTGTTTCATTTGGATTCGTTTTTTAAAATATTTTCATCATCCTCGGTCTTAAATGATGATATTATTGAATATCTTTGGCTCAGAGTGTCAAAAGATGAATGATTTCTGAAGAATATCTTTGGCTCAGTAGTCTGAAGATGAGCAGTGTTTAAATGAACATGACCAATCGATGAATATCTTTGGCACAGTAGTGCAAAGATGAAGTGTGTTTAAATGAACATGACCAATCGATGAATATCTTTGGCACAGAGTGCAAAGATGAACAGTGTTGAGATGAACATGACCGATGATGAATATCTTTTGGCACAGTAGTGCAAAGATGAATGTTTGATTTGAGATGAATATTGATTGATGTTACGAGGATAAAATATTGATGATGGACTGTTAAATTCATAGATTATAGTAGATTTCATTCTCTACGTAACTCTTCTATGAATTATTATTTCCGCTACGAATATTGATCTGAAACTTGTTGTCTATTGTATTCTATTAAATTTTTCCTTGTTGAAGACTAACGATAATTTGTTGTATATTATCTTAGTCATAATATTCTTTTCTCTGAGCTAGTTGAGCTCACCCTTTTCCTTTTGTTCCATTCTTCTCAAGAGGCGAGAATATAAGCGAAAAGACTGAAATTAAGGGAATATGGAATGAAGGTTTTAGAAAGGATTGTTTAGTAGTCCTCACCATTTTTATAAAATAATGTATCAATAAATGTGATGAGAATTTATTTGAGTATAAATATTGTCTAGAAGATAATATTTGTATTTAAACTCACAATTTTACTGTTGTAATAATAAAGTTGTAGTTATTTCTGTACCATGTATTGACAACTCAGAATGAGTGATGTATACCTATTTTGGGGGCGTCACAGCTGATAATATTTTTTTGCTCGGCAATGAAGGAAATAAAATATTAATGTGGAAAGCATTTTACTTGGCCAAAATTCATATCTTTATTTCATGTGAAAAGCATCTGACTAAGAAATAAAGAAAGTTTTCTTATGCCGGAAGGATTTTTTAAAACTCCCCAACAATTAATTTATTCCTTTGCTTTTTAAAACTCTCCCATAATAATAATAATAATAATAATAATATAATTAATTTTGTGTGACCATCAAATGTACTTCTAAATGGAGTTTAAACATTTTATAACTTGCTATGAATATATTGTAGTACTTTTAGATGATTTCCGTCCTTTTGACTGGCTAATGCGGTTGTTAATGTCTGAATAGAATGTATCTTTACAGCTCCTGTGCATAGCATAGGAAAATTTTACAATTTTTGTGTGACCGGAGTTCCGACCCAATCAAGACGCCCAACAAGGCTAAGAGCTTGGTACCTACCTCCTCCTCTCTAACTAGTAACTACTATGGATTTATAAGGTTGCATGGTCACCTCTCTTCTGAATTAAATATGTTCCAAGCAGCCTGTTGATAACGAACAAGAGAGTTTGTGAGGTTCAAATACAAGGAAGACTATAAAACTCACAATTGACAACCCCCCCCAGTCCATAGATTTCAGTCGCATCTAAGAGCAGCAAGTATCAGCTATATCAAGTATATTTTGATTGGCTTTTGAAATTTGACTATTTGCCTCTTTTAAGTGAAAACAATTTTAAGACTTTTCCATTGGCTTTTATAGGTCCAGAAAATCTGAAAAGCAAGGGTTGTGCTGCTTTTTCAGATTTCTGGAATCAGAAGTGTCTTAATAAGCAATAATCAGAAGTTATATCAAACAGGATCACCGGCAAAATAAAGGAATATAGGATAATGTTGCAAGTCGTTAACCAGCTGCAATATGCATCAAAAGAACGAAGACGAGCAAAGGGCCTTATGGGTCTGTTTGCTAGGAAAGTGTTAAATAGTCATTAAACTGAACCTCAAATATACTCCCTATGTACTAAAAAAATATTACAATTTCCTTTGCAATTTAGAAAGAAAATGGTATTCTTTCTTTAGATCTATAGTTAGTATCTGTTTAGTAAGTCTTAGATGTCTCTCTTAATAAATCATGTCAGTTTTCAGCCATTATTTGAAAAAAATTCTACAGTATAATTTATGTTGTCAAAGCATATAAAGGTGATCCGTATGTATTATATTCCTAGAGAAGCAGGTTAACCACACACCTTTAGAAGGTCAAAAACTTTCTCGCATATATATTTTTGCTGAATGCTTGCCCCTCGTTGCTGCAGCTTGTCAGGATGAACATAGAGAGTAGCTTTCCTGTAAGCCTTCTTTACGGCACTTGTTGTTACGATATCTGTAAGGGAAATTGGTTGCCAACCACTGCCAGGGCCAAGGATCTGCAAGTGAAGAAAGTCCAATCAATGCCAAGTGCTGGCTGTGCTTCAATTAGTTTCTTAACTGAAAATGACTTTTTATCTAATATTCATCATATTTTGTGCAGAAACTTCAAGATTGATATAGAGCCTGACAAAATAATTTGGACAGGGTTGCAGCAAATTACAGCATTGAAAGACAATCTTGGCGAAATGATGTGGCCACAATGAACTTCAATTGGAAATAAACCATTCTGTTTGAAAGGAGCCTAGTTCTTACTTTTCTCGATATTATTATACATCTTGCAAGGTAACTATCAGGGTTCTAAAATGATTTGAGCATTTTAAGAATATATTTTTGTTCCAACATTATCCTTGTATTTATTGAGTACTTAATTTAATAGGGATTGCAAGAATGAAATATTGATGGTAAACTTGAAGACATTGTATCATTTTATACTATGATTGAAGAAATGGTAATCTTTTTCTAAAACAAAAAAAATCAAAAAATAGATGATGGGGTTCTTTTTGTGGAATAGAGATCGTGTTAATTTTGAAGAGGAACCCATCTATTGTGATTGTGTAACTACTAGTATAGGTACGTGGCATCTAGAAGAGTTCAGCCTGATTATGACATCTCTATTGTAAGATGAAAGTGTAAGTAGTTCAAAACAACAAATACTTAAGGAAGCACAATAATCAGTGGAAGGCTTGTACATACATATTGCAGAGTTGAAAGCAATGCGCGCAAGTTTCCCTCCTTCCCACTGGACCATCTTTTGATATCAGCATCAAGAGCTTCTGATAGTCTCTGAAATTAGAATAAGATACAAAGATAGTCAGGTACAGAAGCATAATCATCAGCAAGTGTGAAATATCTAGAACTCGTTTGAAGAAGTAAATACATTTTTCTCAGCTTGCTCTTTCTGAGCAAGAAGATCGCGCATATTCTTCTCTGCAAGGGCTTTTGCCTGAAAGAGGCCATAATAAACTAATAAATAAGTGAAAGAATAAGCATTTACGAAGAGGTCCATGAACTAGTAGCCAAAAGACAGACACAGTTAAAATTCATACCGCACGCTCCATTATCCTTTCGTGCTTCTCTAACCTTGCTTTACTCCTCTGAGCTGATTCAGTACTAGTTTCATCAGATCTCAGCAAATCCTGAAGGAAATCCAATTAGTCAGTCATCTTACATGCAACTAAAGAGCATGCCTTGTGGACAGCAGGGTACAGCAAAATTAAACAGTGCACCAATACTCACAGAGGAAGATAAGCTCTTCTTCATTGCATTCTCACTAGAAGGAACTGAGAACTTTTCGGCTACGAATCTTTCAGCCTGCGCTCTTGAGGTAGCCTTCTGGGACAATGCTTTTTCTAGAGCTCGTTCTCGAGCCTCTGCTGTGGCTCTCTCTACTGCAGCACGTTCTGATCTAAGTTTGGCTTCTATGGAAGCTTTCTCAGCTAAAGATTTAGTCGCTGCAGTAGCCTTCTCAAGCTTTCCTCGTGCCTCAGCCATTACTCTATGTCGAACTTCTGCTGTTGCTCTCTCCACGGCAGCCCTCTCTGCCCTTTCTCTTGCTCCCGCAAATGCCCTCTCACGAGCTTCCCGAATTGCTCTTTCAACAGCTATTCTATCTTTTTCACGTTCTCTTTCCTTTTTGCTGGCTTCATCAATTTTTCTGACGTACTCTTTCTGTTCCACTCCATCTGGCACAGCCTTTCTGGTTTCCTTCTCTTCCATAGCAAAAACTTTATTAGGATTTTCCTCGTTAACTTGTTTACCTTGGCTTGTTTTGATCTCTTCATCAATTTTCGTTTTCTTCTCTTCCATTGTAATGGTTTTACGAAAATTCTCCTCATTCTGTTCTGTATTTTCTCTTGTTCTGATCTCTTCATCAATTTGTATGGTTTTCTCATCTTCTCTGGACACATTGTGTCTGTGAGATGTTTCCAGATCCTCCATAACCTCAATGTATTGCCATTCCCCATTACATGTTTCCAGACTACTTTTTCCTGCTTCCTCATCATAGGTAGTCTCATTATCCTCGAAAATATCCTCATTTTCTGTATATCCATTAGATAATATCTCAATACCATTGTCAAGATTTGGGTCTAATTCATTGTCTTTATCTCTCTGTGCAAAATCAGTTTTACCAAAGCACATGTCAATTGACCCAAATTTTGGTGCACTGAATTCAGAAGGAAGGACCTCAAATACAACTTTCACATTCTTCCCAGTCTCACCATCAGCAACACCTAGAACCAAGCTAGCAGTTCTAGAAGTTTCTTTTTCCTTCAGCTTATATCCCAATGTAACTGCTTCTGCCTCACCCACTTCGAAGAAATCTTTAGTGGCCCCTATGCTTCTGTCATTATCATCCGCGTCTTGGCATTGTATTGTACTGTTATCATTTATTTCACGTTGGCAGTTTTCTCGAGTCTCACTTCTGTTGTCACTTACATTATGAATCCATGCATTGTTTGCTTTATTATAATTATCTTCATAATGATCCTCCTGGAGTACTTCTATTTTCTCAGCCTCTATGTGTATATACTCGGTTTCTTCATATCTGTAACATTCGGTAACACCCTTCTCATTTTCTTCTAACTCAAATTCCTCAAAAAGCTCTTCGCTTTCTTTTCCATCAAGGACATCTTTTGAAGTCTTCTCATCAATTTTCAGCTCATGAACTTCCTCAGGTCTACTCTCAGTGTCTTCACCCATACGGATGTCTTTTTCTTTATTTTCGTTTCTTTCACTGCCCCATGCATCTTTCAGTTCATTTTCATTTTCTACCCACTGAAATGCATCTTCAAACCTCTCCTCATCTACTTCTTCATCACATATCCTTTTTAGTTTTAATTCATGTTCTTCCTTCTCAACATCTTTTGTCGTCTTCTCAATGTGTTCTTGGCAAGAAACCTCTTGTTGTTCGTTCTCAATTTCCTCCAGCTCCTGGGCTTTGTCTAGTCTCTTCTCAAAATCATTCTCCATCAACTTGTGGGCCTCAAATTTCATTTCATCTTCTAATTTCTGTTGAGACTCCAACTTCTTCTCACATTCTTCATTTCTGTAGAAACCTGTTTGTTTGTCTTCATTTACTTCATCATCTTGGGAAATTCCAGACTTTTCAATTTCTTCATGTTCATGCACAACGCAATCTGATTCTAATTTACCCACATTGTCTTCTGACTTCTGTTCTGTTATAACAGTAATTGGTATTTTCTCCATGTACTCCAGTTCATTAGCTTTCTCATCTGCTTTCTCTTTGTGAACAACAACTTCTTGCTGCTTCGAGGTTTCGCTAGTTATATTCATCTCCTTGACACTGCATTCATGCTTATCCATGGACTGCACATTTTTATATTTGCTAACTGCCTGCTCGATGGATGAGATAGCTGTTCTGTTCTTCCCAATATTCACTAGTGTAGAAAACCATGTTGCTGGTTCACATTTTTCAGCTGCTCCAAGATTTTTTGCATGTGCATCACCTATGACCTTTCCTGCAACAAATGTTCTCTCAGTGTCTTTGAAGTCTGGAACAACTTTCCCACTTCTTAATGAACTCTTCCTTCCCATCCCAGAGAAAACTTGAGAAACACAATCTACACTCCCACACGTGTCCTTGGCATTGTTATCTTCAGTTCTGTTTCCTTCATGTGCAATAATATTCTCCCTTCTATCTGCAACTTTCAACCTATCCTTGAAACTCCGGTTCGAACAACTTCCTTCCTTCCTTCTTTCCATCAATTCTTTTGCAATTCGAATACTTTCTTGAGCCTTCTGTATTGCATTTTTAAGAACAGCTGCAGAGGCAGCAGCAGCTGAGTTTACATCAAGCTCCTCACCAAAGAAAGGTGGTGAACAATCACCTGCAGCATGTTTAGAGACATCATTTTTAGGAGCCTCAGTATTGGAAGCCGTCGATCTCTTTGAGTGGCCATTACTATTTTTCAAATTAGATGCCATGCTTGAAGGTGGTCGCACTTTAGAAGGATGTGATTTGAGGTCAATATCAAGTGAATTAAACAGCTTATCATTAGAATACGATCCATCCCCACTAAATCCACTTCTAGATTTGACTTCCCTTCCAAACGTTTGTTTGTTATAGAGATTTGACATGGTCTTCTTGGCATTTCTACCTTCCAGTACCCCCTCACAGAAATCCACTTGGCGACGAATATCATTTTTTAGCGAGGGATTTGGTTTATCAGCTTCTGTCTTCTGTGGAGTGGTTTCGTCAACAAAACAAGTAAATCCAGGTACAGGATGGAATTGAGCTACATGTGTTGTCCCATTTGTCCCATCTTTGCTTCCTAGGCTGGTCTTATGATAGGACATGTTAAACTGCTTTTTATCGTCAAATGATTGGTATGAAGCTTGAGATGAGAACACTTTATTATCCTTGCTCAGATGATCTGAATTCCGTAAAGGAGATCCTGTTGCAGATGGAGTCCTACAGAACACAACAAGAGGTGATATAATAACAATGTAACCAATTTTCCACATGCAAATCACATAAATAAAGGTGATGTAATTATAACTAAGAGAAACCAAAACAAGCTGTAAATTATCTTTATAAGGTTAAGAAAAAAATGCCACCAAACATATGAAACTCAAGGAATCCACTACTGGCAACTTGGCAAGTAAGTTTGATGGTAAGGTCTATGGCCAGTTCACCCATCCCCAGCATCCAGTTAACGGGAGCGTCCAAATGAGAAAAAAAGTGTTTGACATCAAACAGAGGCATCCATCTGTTTTACGTCCCTAGCTTTAAAGCAAGCTATTTAAGGCGCAACACCAGAAAAACAGTAGGACTATAGTAGCTTCTGACCTAATAGTATAGAAAGCTATTAAGGAATTTTGGGGTTCGACAATGGGGGTCAATCATGATGTATGATGGGATACAATTAAACTTAGGAATTAGTTGAAGCATAAAATGGCCCAAAACCTTAGAAATTAATGGAAGTTATTGGTAAAAAGTTCAGGGAGAAAAGCAGTTGAATTACGCATAAATAAGAAGAATGATGCACAAAAAATGTAAAATCCTAAGTTCATGAAAAAAGTAAACAACATACAATTTGTGATCCTATATAGAACTTGGTATGTTAGCTTCAAAAGAATGTCGTGTAATCAAACCCCCTTCCAGTGACCAGAATAAGTCTTCCATTTTTAAGAACGGACCAAACTTGTGTTTTTCATGCAGAACACGACAAGCAACGCATTAAATGTTCAAATGCGGATGAGGAATGTACATGGGGTTAAGCCTGTACTTTTGGAGTATTTTCAGCACTATTACTTAACACAGAAAAGATTTTGAACATGCTTATCAGGGTAACAGGTCGGTGCTGATTTAAAAAATCTGGCGCATATCTTGCCACAAAATCTGTTTTTATCTCAAAGTTCTGAATCATTGATAATTTCCTTGTAGGCACCCTGACTAGACATCAAATAAAAACTTAAACAAAGTTTAGCATTGCACATGAGAAATTCAAATGTAATTACCATCCCGTGTGTACAAGAATGCTGTTGAGTATAGAAATCCAAAACCTTTTGCCTAAGTTGGCGCAAAATATAACTTTTGAGTCAAACAAATTACAACCTCCCACAAGGTATCCAAACTAAGTGCATGATAACTAAGTAAAATAGATTGACAAGAGCACGGTTGACAAGTCCTAGAGAAAAATGGCAACAATTTCAACAATCTACTCTTGACAAAAAAATAACGACTTTTGGCGCACACACGGAGGGAATAAATTTATTACCACCAAAAAAGGAAACTCTAACAGAGTTAAACAAAATTAGAACTTCTCTTTTGTTTACAACAATTTCTCGACAGCCAAAAGGTTATACACAATCTCTTGATAGAAAGTAGAAAAATACACAATCCACCCGTAAAAAGAGGAGGGGAACAGGAATAATAAGTAGAAGACAGAAAGGGGGGAATATTACCTGAATTTAGCAGATAAACTGTTCTCTCTGATTCTTCTATCATTAGCAACCAATTCTTCATAAGAAAAACTTCCATCTTCATCACGAAAACATCTAAAAATGTTCGAGTAATCGAGCTTCGAGCTCCGAAAATCGGCCGTACCATTGGTATCATTGTCAGCCGGAAGATCAAGAATCGGAATAGAAGAAGCACGGGAGCTACCAAAAATCTCTTTATAGTCTTCCTCTAGTCGAGCCGGGGAGATCTTCTGAGCTCCAAACTTGGGCGGATGGCCGGCGAAAACGTCGTCGTATGCATTTTTAGCAGAGAATCCATTACTTCCGGTGGAAAGTTTTCTGTGTAGATAACGGGAGGATAAAGACTCCATTGACGAGATGAGATGAGCTTCGCAGAGCTCTATAAATATACGCTTTTGCTTGCGTTCCCTTTCTTTTCTTCTTCTTGTTCTTGTTAGGTCCTGTTTGCTTGCAGGAAAAATTCAGCTGACTTGGAAGAAGAACGAAGAAGGGGAGAAATATACAGTGGCCAGTGGGAAAAAAAAAATTGTTTTTTTTATATATAATTGAGATTCAACGGGCACTGGCAGTGTAATTTTATTTTTATATGGCGATTATTATCTTTGTTGGTGTTGGGGAAAAAATCGGGAGGAAGATGGCTGACCGGTTTAGCCGGTAAGGTGGGGATTCAGGAATGCCCTCTAGAATAGAATAGAGTATAGACAACGTGAGGGAGGGGCTGAATTGGTATTTGAATATCGAGTAGTAGTAGAAGTAATTAATAGGAGTAATAAAAGTTTTGGTTTTATTTGCTGGATTATTTTGTTTGTTTCTGAGTTTGAAACCTGCCCTGCACTGTACAAGGTGCTGAATATGGACTTGTAATGATGAAATTGTGGGCCCCCGGGATCCAATTAAGACAATATACAATTAAGTCATTTATTTCACTCTAGCTACAAACAATTAAATATTTTAGAAGATATCGAAGATTTTCAAAATAGACGAATCTAATTGTCTGTTTTTACAAATACAAGGAACATATATAAGTTTATAAAATCTAATCAATAAAATAAAAAAAAAAAATTAGTAATTCATAATATAATTTAATCATTAATTTTATTTATTTATGTTTCAAAAATTAATAAATATTAATTATTTTAAAATAAAAATAATATTATTTATTTACCTTTTAACGTTTATATTGCACCAACTCTTTTGAAGAAAATCTTTGATGAAAATGAGAAAACAATGCGTAATAAGTATTACTACAAAAATTATCTCAATCACACCAACTAATATTCCAATTACTTTTTTATTGGATTGTTTCTTCTCTAAATAAGCTTTATAGTATGACTCTATATGCTTATTTTGCATATCAATGAACATGATATGCAATTCCTATCAAATACTCATATTAATTCTTTTGTACATATAAATATTAGAGGTTGGAGAGACACGTAGAGGATAAATGATTATTTCTGAATTTTAGAAGAACAAAAAATTAACACCACTATTATTTTTATATTAACATTAAAACATGGCAGATATACATTTATCCACCTAGAATTTTAATCATAAACAATTACATAAATTCAAAACAATAAATAAAAATATAAAAGTGGATCGCAACTTTTCAATTTTACGATCTAAATTTCAGAGTATAAGTCGTACGAACGAACTCGGTTAATTTTTACGTAATTGAAGTTATGATCAAACTAAACTTGGTTCTTACAACTTGTTATAAAGCATGACAGATATACACGTTTATGCACCTAGAATTCCAATTATAAATAAATACATAGATCCAATACAATAAATAAAATTATAAAAATCTTACTCCCTCCCCTTCGTTCTTTAATATAGGTCGTTTTAGAGTTGTACAAGACAAGATAAGAAATGATTGTAAAACATTAAATATCGCTATCGATTTATATATATTCTCAGATTGAAAGAAGAGATTGTTATTTATTGGATAAAAAATAGTAAGAGAACCAAAGTTATATTTAATATTTGGGATAATATTAAAAACTAAACAATTAATACTTATCTGAAATTCTCGAACGACTTATATTTAAAAACAAAAATATTTCTCTAAAACAACTTATATTTAAAAACGGGTTGAGTTACATCTAAATTGGAGAGTATAACTCGTAACAATGAAATCGACTCTTAATTAGTAACTGAGAGTCCACTCAAATTGAGATCCATTTTAGTACACTTTGATAAATACTCGAAAAACGTGTAAAAATTGAATTCTCACCACCATTAATATTGTTTTTTTTGCTAGTGTGGGAATTGTAATTGTGGTAAAATATATATATATATATATATATATATATATATATATATATGAGTCAGTGCGAGTTTATTAATTTTGAATGACATTCTTGATGTTCGTAATTAAAAATTCATAAAAATCGAATGGCGTCCTTGAAAATGGTGAAAATGGGAATTTCAAATAAATAAATAAATGGCTAATGTTTGGATTATGTGTACTCCTCCATTTCACAAAATAGTTAATAGATAAATAAAATATTATTTATGATATTTAATAAATCTTGAGAATATTTTATTTTATATTTATTTCTCGATTGATTAAATATTTAATTTAATAAATATTATCTGAATTGTGGTGATAAAATTGATTATATTATGTCACTACATGCTATTGTGAAAAGAAATGAATCTAAATCATTATTGACATAATTATTAGATTGATTCAATTTATTTACAACATATATAAATGTAAAAGTATTAACTCATTATGTCTGATTTATAATGGGTAGTTTATTTATGGTATATAATTGTATTTCATTATTATTGAATTGATTGCTATTACTAATAGTATTTTTCTATAACTAGTAGTAAACATGATGTTATGACAGTTTTATTGATGCACGTAATATTATTTGTATTTAATATTTACTTTATTTTAAAAAAAAGAGTTTTACTTATAAATTTTATTTTCATTTTATATTTACTCATATGCTTATTAAAGGCTTGATTTAGCATTAATAAATTGTAATAATAATTTTAAAAATATTATGTTATTGTCAATAATCAACTTTCACATTACTTTAATAAATAAATATATGGAAGTATTAAGGTAAATAAGACTAAAGTCATCGGAATCCAATTATTTATATGTTTAGAATTCCAATTATTAAGTTTTTTAATTTATATAAAAATATGCTTAAATTATTTTTTATAGGGCAATATTTAATATATGATTATAACCATTGTTATTTATTAATGCACAATTTCTTAAAGAAATAAGCATTACGACAAATTACAGCATCCGTTTAGAAAAAGTAGTAAAAGCCAAGGGAGATTCTGTGAGTAATTAATTATATTTCCCTCATACGTTTTAATTAAATAAATGAATAAACTTGGGTGTCCTATACCTGTACCTCCTTCCAGCTAACAATCAAATATTTAAATAATAAGATGTATGAACGATAAAGAAACAAAATCACAATTATAATGTCGGAGATTCTTATGGAAATATTATTATTTAACATTAATTTAATCGCTTTCCTTTTGTTTCATAAAAACATTATTATGAATAAGAAATTTAAATATAAATAAAACCCGAAGATATTTGAAAATCTTATTGAATAAATAAATATTTATATAAACCCATCTAAATGTAAATGTAGTTAATGCAATTGTTACTAAAAGTGAAAAAGTTGTTATTTTTTTAAGCAGTCAATTAATTATATTGATTTTAATTTCTTATTTGGTACTACTATATGGCAAAGAATAAATCAAAATAATAATAATAAGAGCTCAAGCGTAGTGGTCCAGTGGATCATGTCTAAAAATGATTGTTTTAAGTAATTATTGAAGCCTTTTTCAGTTACTATATACGTACCGGTACTATTATACTGGTGCCTCCTTCCTCTTACCTAAACGAAGAACAGATAATGAATGGATAGTCTCTTCGCATACCATCACCTATCGTTCATCCAAAATCAAGTCCTAACTCACTGATTTTGTGTTGGATCTGTTGGATTTGAGACTTGATAACAGTAACTAGGGACACAAAAAGAATTTTGTAATATTGAACAAGTTATTTTGGTCCAAAAAATGTAACTTTTGTTCGGACTCACCTCTAAATGATTTAGAATTATATTTGTTCAAAAAAAAATTTACCAAACAAATTTAGTCTTTGACCGAATAAAAATTACATCTATTAAAAATGTATTCAGATATAATCAAACAATAGTAATGTTTGATTGCATCTTAATGTATATTAACAGTTCATTTCTTAATACATCTTAAGAGCCCACATATTTGTATTAAGAGTTTCTCTAAATAGTTTAAACTCATATTTATATTTTAACTATTTAGAGAACCTTTTAATACAAAGATATGAGTTGTTAAGATGTATTAAGAGGTGAACTGTTAAGATGTATTAAAATGCAATTAAACAAAATTTTTTTGGAAATGGGACTATTTATTGAAGTGACAAATTAATTATACAAGATGAAGAAGAAGAATGATCAAGCTTCAAAATTTAGTATCTTCCTGCTGATTGATTGATTATCAAGATTCAAAGATCTAAATACAAATAAATAAAGCATAAAAGCAAATCCACAACGCCACTTTTACTTTTCCACTTAAACTAAGGAATTAATTTGGAATCTTCATTTTATATATAAATATAAACGGTGGGGAGGCTTTTACTTTATCTTTTATTTTTTATTATTTATTTCTCCATTTCTTTATCATATTTGGTCACCAATTACGTACCCGGCCAGTACTCCACCATTACAACTTTAAATCACAGTGTTTTATCCCTAACGCTGAATTTTAAAAAGAAGAAAAGAAATAGACGAAAAATTTAAGTTTTCTTTTTAATTCTTATATTTATGAGTTTTTTAATAAATAAAAAAGAAAAAAAATTGATAGAAAATTTGGCCACTTTTCCTGTTAAAGTTTTTGGTCCAAAATTGGCCTGATTTGGACGAAAAAAAAATTGGAATAAGTAATATTTTTATAATTCCCATATTATCCTCAACTTTTACTATAATAAAATTTAAATTACAACTTATGTCCTCAATTTTAAATTTTCTATTCTTTTTTATTAAAAACTCAGAAACAACAGAAAGAAAAACTTAAATTTTCTATTTTTTTATTTTTTGTTCTAATTTAAATTTTCTATTCTTTTCTTTTTTGTTCAAAACTCAGAAACAGAGTGTAAAGGCTTCTGACTCACATTGCTCCTTTTCTTTTCTTTTCTTTTCTTTGTTAATATGTTTCATATATATTACTAGCAACAGTCCCGTGCCTACAACACTATGGACGATAAAATGTATCCCAAACTTTGGACAGCTCAGATAATTTATTAGGATGAGCAAGAAATTTAAAATTATTTTTATTTTATTATATAGATGTAGTACTCGACCAACAATCAAAGCAGGAACGGGCCTGGCCCAATTACAAACCCAAAGGTGACCCATGTCCAGAACAATTGTGTAATCTCATCCAACGGTTATAAATCATCACATCACATCACAGTCCCCCCACATTAAAAGTTGTTATAAAAAAAAAAAAGAAAAATAAAATTAATAATTCGGCAGAGCCCAAAACCTCCGTTGAACAGTACGTACGTACTGTTGCGGTGTTGCCATCATTTTCTTTTCATTTTTAATTCTCTTGGCATGAAGAAAAAGAAAAGCCCCCCTCTCTCACTCTTTAAACACAATAGGATACATTACGAACAAGTTATTTGGAGTCAATTGAATATTGTAAAGCGACATCGTAAAGAGAGAAGATGTTCAGGAACCAGTACGATACGGACGTGACGACGTGGAGTCCGGCGGGGAGATTATTCCAGGTAGAATACGCGATGGAGGCCGTCAAGCAAGGCTCGGCGGCGATTGGTCTCCGATCCAAGACTCACGTCATCCTCGCCTGCGTCAACAAGTCTAATTCCGAGCTCTCTTCTCACCAGAAGAAGATCTTCAAGGCCGATGACCACATCGGAGTCGCCATCGCCGGACTCACCGCCGACGGCCGAGTCCTCTCTCGTTACATGAGATCCGAGTGTATTAATTACAGCTACTCCTACGAGTCTCCTCTCCCCGTTGGTCGCCTCGTTGTTCAGCTCGCCGACAAGGCCCAGGTTCACTCTTTTAATAAACCCTTGTTTACATACACGTGTGGAAATTCAAGTGTTTATTGTGTGATGTGAATGTGGTCTTGTGGAATTTGTGTCCTTCGGTCATACAAGCTAAGGGGTTATGGTTTAGTTTTAGGAAATTCCCTCTTTAAGGAAACCGATTCACTTGTATGTTCTATTCTTATTTGAAATTGGATTAGGGGCAATATTGTTGTTAGATCGTGAAATTAAGGTTTTAAAGTAATCTTCTTTGCCTCTGTTCGATCATTTGCGTGGACAGCTGGAATTTATTTCTTTTTTATACCAAAAAATTAATTTCTTTCTTCGGTTTAAGAAGTTGCAAAAAAAATCAGGCCTACTGTAGTACATTCATAGTTATCACAATTCTCCACGTGGTTAAATTTATAGCCGCAGATGCATCTCCCTTGATTTACTTCTGGTTTTGTAATAATTCTTTTGTCAAATGACTAAAATGGTTTGTGAGGCTTTAAAATATATTTGCTTTTATAAGGGCATGTCCACTAAATTCAAATGTTTTGCTTTATAAAGTTACAAAATTTCAATCTGAAACCCAGCGAAACGTCATCCTTCACCTTTTGTTAATATTTTGTATGTAGTGAGAAGCGTAAATTTCATCAGTCAGGTGGTTTCATTAAACATGTGTGTGTAGTCCAATATTCCCATTCCTACAAGTGCATATTATATGAATAGTTCTGTGCTGTATATATCTCTGAAATTAGTTATACTATCTTATGAAATCTGTTGTGGGTTCTAGTTTTCTTATTATACTGACGTGCTTTCGTTAAGTGTGAGCATAGCAGTGAATTTGCATCTGCAGTTACAAATTTTAAAATGCTGTTTTTCTCCTGCCATGTTAGGCTGATTGTTGTGCTTCTTCCAGACACAATTATTGTAGAAATGTTAACATACTTCCCATACCAAAATCATAGTCCTAAACAAGTTGGTTAACAATCTGAGCTCCGTAATGCTTCAACTTCTCCAGTATTTACAGTGAGCACACTCCATCCCATCTAACCAAACTATGCTTTTCCTCCTCTTCCATTGACTGATGCATCCAACTGGAACATATTTATATGTATGGAAAAGGCTTACAATTTATCTCTCCATTTTTGCTTACTATTTCAATCCATTCCATGGTGAGATTATATGTCTACAAAAACTGGATTATAGCTAATATAACCCTAATGAAAGCATAGGATATGTTCTCCTCTCTAAGGGTTAGAGAATAAAAAAATTCTGTAGTTATGGCTTATGGGTGCCCTTCCTTAAGTTACTTAAAAAAGGAAAGAAAAAGAAAGGATTTTATTACTGTCTGCTTATAGTTTGGGACTGAATGACTGATGCAGCAAGGCATTTACCTTTATTTCACAAGTCAAAGTATAAGATGGACTCTTCTTGATATTTGGAACCATGGCACTCAACTAGGTGCTACTAAAAGCTGTTCTTTTGATATATATTGTGTTTGGTTTGCCTTTTATCCAACATGCAACTTTTCTTTGGTAGTGTTGTGGAGACACGTAAGTTGGGGGTATGTCAAGATAGTGCAAGTCTCTGTAAGGTGAGTTCTCACTGAAAAAAGGGATTATAAAGATTGTCAAATTGATTAAATCGAGACATTTGGGCTTTGAATTACATATACATGGCATTTAAGTTTTGGTTAGTTTATTAGATTTACGAACACATGTAATTCATAGCCATATTAATATTCTGGAAGCACAGAATGATGAGTTAAGTGCATAAGCAATAATTTAGCGCAAGCAGGAGGTTCACCTAAATAAGAATGTCTTTGATACAACTTCTAAAGAAAAGAGATTGTTTTTAAGACGAATATTTTCTCGGTGGAGTTAATTTTCTTCAGTGTTCTAAAAATCGTTAGGCGAACCTAGACAGCGGAGGTGGTGCCTAGCGCCTAGTGTTTTCCTAAGTGGACTAAGCGTTTTCTTAGATGCTCTCATTTATTTATTTTTCTATTGTACATACTTATTATACTATAAAAAAACATATAGTAGATTTAATTTTTAAAATTTTACATGAAACATTATAAAAAAAAATTATTTTAAGGCTTAACAAATTCATTTAAGTTATAGTGGAGCTAGAAGTTTGATTTTGCCTAGGGGGGCCTAGGCGTCCAGCCATATCAAAGCGGTAGAGGACCGCCTAGCGCCTAGGTATGAATTTTTAGAACACTGATTTTCTTAATGCATTAATGCTCAAACGGCTGACATTTTAGCTTTAGTTCATTGTTGTTATTTTACCTTCTCTAGAGTGAAACCAGCTTCCTATGTGAATCTAGGATGCATTACCTCAAGGTTTAGATATTTTTAAATTTCTAAATCGTAGAGTTCTAAAACTGTCCTTTTTGGAGGATGTGCTCAAGAATTTAATCCACCAATAAAATATGATTTCTTTATGTTTAACCTAATTGAAGCATTTTATTTGTTTTCATAACTTTACTCCCAATTTGTAACTTCTGAGATCATCTACATAAGGAAGTATAATTACAGCAATTATATAATTAATAATTTGTTATTGGCGTTTTAAGCAATTTTAGATTTACTATACAAAATAAACTATAAATTAGCCTTCTGACTTTTCCCATTGTTTGGACTAGAATCTTAATTTAAGATATAAACAGAACCGCATATTGCCTGTTGATCTATATTTGGACCTGAATTCTAATGGACTCTGTGTTTCCATAATCTACTTACTCCAAGAATATCGCGCCCCTTCTCCTGGGAGTTGGTACAAGTTCGACCAAGGAAATGAAATCAGTTTGTATTATATGATGAGTGCTGCATGTGTTTGAACTCTTCTTGGAACCAAATGCTAATAGTGGGAAATCCTATCTAATGGGTGTGATAGTCATTTATCATGGAAAATTCAACCTCTTAAATTAACTGTCTGTTGCTTGACTTGTACTCGGTATGTCTAAGAGCTTTAGACTTCTGAAACTGTTAAATTTCTACCTGACATCAATGGGATCTTTGTCATTGTTTCAGCAGAACCACTATAGCTTATATTGTTTCTCTATGAGAACCCAGGATATATGGGGTCTACCTAGAGATCAATTTTGTGTTTCTCAACTCGGCATAAGTTTTCTTTATTTTATTTAGTCTCTAGCGGGTAACTTTTTCGTGCATTAATACATGGAGAAGGGGCTGCTGGTTCTTCGCTTTTACTCCTTGAGCCACTCATCCTCTTTTCATTTAAAACATTGGCAGGTTTGTACTCAGCGCTCATGGAAAAGGCCTTATGGTGTTGGTCTGCTGGTAGGTGGTTTGGATGAATCTGGAGCCCACCTCTATTACAACTGTCCAAGTGGCAACTACTTTGAGTATCAAGCTTTCGCAATTGGGTCTCGCTCACAAGCTGCAAAGACATACTTAGAGCGCAAATTTGAAAATTTCAGTGGCTCTTCACGAGATGATCTATTGAAGGACGCTCTATTTGCAATAAGGGAAACTTTACAAGGAGAAAGGCTCACGAGTTCCATATGCACAGTTGCTGTGCTAGGAGTAGGAGAAGCATTCCAGATATTGGATCAAAAAACTGTACAAGCACTAATAGATGCATTTGATATAGCGGGGGAAGAAGCTCCTACTACTGAGGCTGCTGCTCCGGACCAAGTTCCACCCGATTCAGGTCCTGCTGCTGACCAAGGAGCCCCAGCCGAGCCAGGTGTGGCTCCTATGGATATTTGAGGATGTGAGAGCTGGCAGCCATCTGTTAATCCTTGTCCTAGAATGAGATTTGCAAGACATGTTAAGCAGAAATGCGGTTACGATTATGGTTGGCACCATGGACGACAACACTTTCTAGTTGGATGTTTTTTTTTGTAGTTTCATCGGTGCAAAACTGCCTCTCTAGAACTCCTGTTTTAATTTATACTTGATTAAGCTCCTTGGCGGGCCAGTTTTATCAAGTACTATCCATTTGTGTTGTGGAGTTTGCTTTATACTTGAGAGTTGTGCATTTAGTTCACCTTATTGTGAAGATATTTGCAACTGATTTTGGTGGTCCATTTGATAAATAAAATGGAAAACTGGAAATATGAAAAGAGTAAAATCTATACTTGACCAGGGAGATGATGCCTGATGGTTAATTGGTTATATTGGCATCCTTTGGTTAACTCTTAGGGTTTCACAGTTCATGACGTCTCTTGGATAGTCTTCTATGGTCCTATTTCAATATTCAGGATTCGGTCCATTTGACACATTTCAGCTTAACCACCATTCTTATCAAAGCAGTGCTGCATAATTGCGCTTTTAACACTTAGCATCGAGTAGAAAACTTGAATGTATTTCCCAAAAGAAATTTCATGGGATTTCAGGAGAAGAGCTTCTTTAAAAATCTGATAGCAGTAGTTAAAAGAGTTGGTATACAATTCCTCTTATTTTCTTTTACCTTCCATCCAAGTAACCATTTATGAAAGCTATATTCCCTTCATCAGGAATGCCCTTATGGTTAATATCATTTTAAATAAATTTGTAAACAAAAATTCTCATAAACATCAAGATAGCCATATGTTCAAAGTGCAACTTAGAAGTAGCCGCTCTTTGCCTTGGTAAGAGTGACAATTGGCCACTAAACAATCATTTGCATAATGAAAAATACACGTCTTCAGCACATCTGAGAACCCATTGTTCTTCTATTTCAGATGGCATTATTTACCAAGACAGGGACAGAAAGTCCTTTGGAATTCATTTGTTTATACATCCACTGCCAGTTCTCCGGTGACACCTCACCCCCAAGAGAACGAATGACGGACCCACCACTGCATGAACCCACTCTGCAGCATTCCTCAAGTGAAAGCCCCTTTACCAATCCATATAAAAACCCACCTGCAAACAGGTCTCCAGCTCCCGTGGCATCAACGGCCTTAGTCTCCCCAATAGCTGGAACTCGAACAACCTGCCACAGTGATAAAGTTTCATAGAGTATTCAAAATGACTCCTCATTATAAATCTCAAAGGATTCCCAGTTGCAAAGATGGAGTAGGTGATTACAGACTTGCATGTTTTTAGCATAAGTTGCCACCAGCTGACTTTGAATTCCAAATTTTTTCACTTTTTTTTTTTTGTTTTTTTTTTTTTTTTTGTGGGGTGGGGGATTGCAATTATATCTTAGACTCACTAACCTCTTCTTTATGCTTCACAATACACCCATTAGGCCCTAATGTCACCACAGCCCATTGGCAGTATTTGGCTAAGAACTCAAGTGCAGCCTCAGGATCAGCAGCTTCTTCCCCCCTAAATAGTAATAAGGGACATCAAACGCATTTACTACAGACTGCATCAAACATGACATTCACCAAAACAATGATAAATACAACTTAAAGCTCCTTTTTCTTTTTTCATTACAAACTGTGTTAGCATGATATGTTAGGTGAGCAACTGACAGTCACCTCAGCAGTTCAGTCGCTTCATCCTCATTGGCAAAACAAAGATCTATATTTCCCGACTCCAGTAACTGTAGAAGTGGTAGTCTAAACTTCCTAACCATCTGGCCAAGGATAGAAGTATCAGATAATAGATCCAGAGATTGTATTTATAAGCAACCAATACAACAAAGACAAAGTTTGATGCAATGGAATCATTTAACTTTATTCTGTTTATACACATTGCCCCACGAAGAAATAAAGTAGCATTACCAAATGAATTGAAATATATCAGTTACTTTTTATAAGTCATCCAACTATAGAAGAAGAAATCAAATGGAACACTTTTCATATATGATAAAGCATGTGCAAATTATTACCTCAAAACTAGCCAAATCTAGGGAGATAGAAAGGCCCTCTTGTTTGGCAATTCGAATAGCTGCATGAATAACTTCTAAATTGTATACGCTATACCTCAGTAGCAACCACTGTAACATTAAGACATTTATATAAGAACACTAGTGGCATTCTCTCTGGAGGCTACAAGCTTTTAGAATTTGTAGCCACCAGTACAAAATGTAAGGAAGAAAAAATTAAAGTTCATAGTTTTATTTACAAAGTAACAGACATCAGTATATAAGACAAATGTAATAATCTAATTATCAAAGAACAGATTAACATGAAACATTCAGATGCAGAAGAACAACAGTAGATACAAAAAAAGTAAAACAAAGGGAAGGAAAAGTATACACCATAGGCAGTTAACAAAAAAATTCTAAGTAGGATATGTCTAACCTTGGAACCTTTAAAATCCTCTCTTGTTAATTCATCTGCCTGACAAAGGACAACATGATAATAACACATGTAAGCTCATCTTGATCTGCAAAAACCTTAAAAATTACAATGACTTAGCTTAGACTACATAAATAGTATGCACCTGGACTTTAACAGCACTAGAGAGACAGGGTCTCATTGTGCGATTCCCCAATGCATCAACCAGGCAAACACACTGTGCCAATTGCAAAAAGTTTTCAGCACTTCGCATCCAATAAATTAATGAAGTAAATGAAAGAAATAAGATACATTGGTAGAGGCAGTAGCATGACACTGACCTGGGCGGTGTGTCCGCTCTTCATCCGCAGTCTTGAGAGGTTCACTCCATAAGAGCTCATGTTATTTATGAACAAGTTGCCTTGCTCATCATTTGCAAAGGCCCCAATTATTCCACAAGAGACTCCAAAGCCAGCAGCTAGGCCTCTAATAGTATTAGCTACACTCCCTCCGGCTATAGTCTTTGTAGGAGACAGATCACTTGGAGAAGAGAGGATATGGGTATTAACCTCACTGAGAATGTGCTTAAGCTCTTCCACGGCAACCTAAGAATAGAAAATTATGTTCTTAGATGGCCCAACAACCTACTATTTTTCCTTTCATCAAAAGGAATGAATAGGAAGGGGGGTTGATGATTCAACAAAAATATATTTAGTATGGAACTGAATCTCAAAATGGAGACGCCCACAAAAAGAATAGGAAGACAAGGAGCCTAAAAAGAAGCAGAAGGAATAGTGAAAAGTGAATCAATCATTTACCGCTATTAATTAGACTTAGAAGAATGTGAAAAAATATAAACAAAATACAAAGATGGGTTCCAAAAACCAAAGAAAAAGGTAGGTTAACTAAAGGAAATCCACAAAAAGAAAATAAAAATACAACAGATTGAAGAAGTAACATCCAAATCTCAATACAAGAGAACTTAACTATGTATTTCCACTTGTTGACTGTTGTAGAGGGAGAGAAGGCACTTGGACCCAAATAACTATTGAAATATCACTATACCAATAATGACATCAAAGCAGCCAAAAATTCATTAGCTGTATGGCTAAAGAAAGTACTGGTTGAAAAAATGATTGCAACAATTACTTGTAATAAATATGGAGAATTATGTTTCAGAATTGACAACCATAGGCACAAAGAATTACTGATTAGAACACGGTGAGCAATTGGTTTATACTAACATTAGACTTCAAATTGGCCAAAATACAATAACAAAGTAAAACAAACAAGAAATCTAAACTTTGTTGAAAATAAATTTCCAACAAGTATATGAAGCAATTTGTGTAAACAATTCCAATTATACGCTGACATTATCTAGATCAATTTTTTCACAACCACCAAATATCTCAGTGGGGGAAAACCCCAGAAACAGTAACTGAAAACACAGAAACTGTGATCCTGCATTTATTTCCCTGAAAGATTAAAGTTGGCGGTGTTAACCTCAGAGAACGCAGAATGAACATTAGTATGGAGAAGCTAATAATTCGTAGCAGATTAACCAATTCATTAAAATCCCAGAAATAACTAAACAATTAACGTCTGGGTATAATAGCCCGGGGGAGAAGGAGGGAGGGTACCGGGAAGGAGCCACCGGGCTCACCGGGAATTAGGGAGAGGAGAGTGGAATCGACTCTGGCCACGTGGTCCACCAGAGCAGCAGGTTGGAGGCCTAGTATCAGAGGAGGAGGAGCATCCCTTTCTTCTTCATTCTTCGTGTGGGTGTGGGTGTCCAATTCTGCTCCCATAACTTCTCAGGATGAAGATGAAGACGAAGAATATGAATCTTCCCCTCCCTCTCTTTCTATATTTTGCGCTCTTCTTATTAGTCTTCTTGTTGAGTCGACATTCTTTTATGTAACGGCGTAGTTAAGAAAAGGATACCAGTAAAACTGTAAAAATAAATGCTCTCTTACGCTCTGTTTCTGAGTAGAAAAAAAAAAATAGAAAACTTAAATTAGAATAAAAAAAAAAAATAGAAAATTTAAAGTTTTCCTTTGTGTTGTTTCTGAGTTTTTAATGGAAAATGATAGAAAATTTAAAATTGAGGACATGAGTTGTAATTTAAAAATTATTATATTAAAAGTTGAGGATAATATTTTAATTAAAAAATATTACTTATTCTAATTTTTTTCTCGTCTAAATCATGTTATTTTGAATGTAAAACTTTAAGCGAGAAAAAGTGGCAAGTTTTCTATCCATTTCTTTTCTTTTCCGCTTATTAAAAAATCTCGTAAACATAAGAATTTGGAAGAAAACTTAAATTTTCCGCCCATTTCTTTTTTTTTCTACCATTTTAAAACTCGTAAAGCAGTAGTTAAGGAGTTAAGGTTTTGTTTGTGTAACTATTTTTTTCCCATTTTTTATTCTCTCTTTCAATTATTATTATTATTATTATTATTATTATTATTATTATTATTATTATTATTTTTATTATTATTATTATTATTCACATACACAGTATATGCATGTCAAATAACTAATTCAATGTCACTATTTATGTGAATTGGTCAGTGGATGTTGTGACGCCTCAAAATTAGTGTATATCGTCACCCATCTCTTGGCCGCCACTTACACTAGTATGTAATTTAAATACAACTTACTAATATAACTGCCATGCATAATATCGATATAAACTATGAAATTTGAATACAAATATTGTTTACTAGATATTATACAAACTCAAAAGGAGTCCTCATCACAATTATTATCACACTATTTCACAAAATAAATGAGGACTACTAATCTATCCTCCTGGACCATTACTCTCGCTTCCCGACTCGTCTCAAATTTATATTCTCATTTCCGAAGAGAGAGTAAAGAAAGAAAGAAAAGGGAATTTCAACTAGCCCAAGAAGAAATATTATGACTAAGATAATGCGAAAAAATTATCATTAGTCTTCAACAATGTTAAACCGATAAAATACAATGAGACAATGGGTTTAATCTGCAGTGAATATCTTAATCCATTAAAAGAGTCAAGAGAAAATAAAGTCTACTATCTTTTAGGTTTTAAAAGGTTTTCATCAATTTTTATCATTAAGACTTAGTTTAATGAATAAACCACAATATCTAATCATCCTCGCATCTACTGGCCAAGGATTTTCATCAAATTATCAATGGTCGTGACTATATACTAAATCACCCCTTGCGTCATAATCATACCAAAACTATCCATCATCGCGCATTACAAAGCCATCGGCGGACTTTTTGTCACATCATTTATATCAAGCCATAATTATACCAAATGAACCTCATTCATAATCATACTAAGTTCATCTACGCACGTACGCCAAAGATAACTTTCAACATAATATAAACAATGAGGATGATGACATGATATTCAATAAAACAAGTTAAAGAATTAATTTATCTAGAACCAATAACATCCAAATCGGCAATCTGACATCGCTTAGAGTAAAATTCAAGAATGATCGTAAGAATATTTCCATGAAAAGATATCGGATGAAACGCAAATATCGAGGATATTCTACTAATTTCATGGAGTATAAAGTCAAAGTTTTAACCAACCCAGGGTATAATAAAGAATGGAATAACAAAAGAAATCACCACGCATGCGGTCTTGGATGTATGCGAAAGTTATTCCAATGTAATAATAATAACGGAACCAAGTCGTGTGAAATTCACAATCGACGGATGTTCCAACAGAATAATAAAAAGATGGAACCGGATCCGGTGTAAACACATGATAGGATATTCCAATGTAATGATAAAGATTTTAACCGTGTCCCAAAACACACGATGTGATGTTCTAACAGAATAATAAAGATTTTAACCAGTCCGGTGTAAAACACACAGACATGGATGTTCCAAATGTAATAATAAAGATGTAATAATAGAAGAATGTCACCAAGTATAAGGTAAATCACGATATAAAGTTATTCCAATGTAATAAATAAGAATGGAATAACATAAGGATTTTACCAAGTATAGGTATACGCCGTATATACAAGTTATGTATAGGGTATGCCACTTTTACGAGTTATTCAAATGTAATAATAAAGAATGGAATAATGTAAGTTCTCTTCATGAATAAGAAAGAATAACACTTTACGAATTAACAAATAATATTCCATACCTTAGAAGAATCAATATTGGAAAAGTGAAGTAGCGAATACTTTTCTTCTTTCACTCTATAGTTTTAATGAATTAAGTAAGAAATAATAAAGAATGAAATTTTCTATTTATAGAAAAAGCGAGGGTGGCTTTTGGTCTTAACGTAAGGTCAAAATGACTTTTGGTAATATCAAGAGACAACTACTATTCATGAAGGATAATTAACCCTTGGAACACCGAAGAGGCGCTTAACTCTTGGTAATATCAAGGACAACTACTATTTGCGAAGGGTAATTACTATCGACGAAAGTAATTACATTTCACAAAGGTAATTACTATTCACAAAGGTAAATACTATTGACGAAGGTAATTACTATTCACAAAGGTAATTACTATTGACGAAGGTAATTACTATTCACAAAGGTAATTACTATTCACAAAGGTAATTACTATTGACGAAGGTAAATACTATTGACGAAGGTAATTACTATTCACAAAGGTAATTACTATCGACGAAAGGACTCTTAGATGATGACATATGGCCCCCATAAAATAATCAAACTTACCACAAACTTCTCATAATGCACTTTTTTATACATCAAGGATTGAATAAATATTACCACAAATCATTTTATTTTTAATCAACACATATTTAATCTTTCAATAATTATTAATCATTTATAACTTGTCGCCTCAATTAATAATTTAATACTATAACATATTATGTATTTGATACTTGTGACAATAATTGAATCAATAATATAAGAGATATGATCGCAAAGAATTATCGTAGCAATAATCGAGCATAAATGAGTGACTTCTCACGTAAGATCAATAATCAATATCGTGTGCTACTATACAACTACGCCAGACATCGCATTTTTACTACCGGGTAGTTCAACGGTTTAACTAGAAACACCTCCTCTCAAGTTATTTTTATAAAAAATAATTTTGTCGCTTTTCTAACTACGACAATACTTCCGTTAATGGGGTCCACTAATGATTGAGTAATCGTCTAATATTTCCTAAAAAAGAATATTCCCCACCAAACGAATATTTTATAACAACTTGCTTACTTTTGCAAAATTTATAAATATTACCCACAACTATAACATTATATCAAATTTATTCCATAATATTCAAAAATAATATTTATAAAAAATTCATCTTTATTTATAAAAGTTTGGTCTTACAACCTCCCTTCTTATGAAATTTCGCCTCAAATTAGGGTAACGTATACGATATGATAAAGAGGTGAGGATACCTTGAATACCTTTTATCGTTAAAAATATTAAATTCATCTTCGCAATCCTACCAAAGATATTCATTAACAATTCATCTTTGCACTACAGCCAAAGATATACAATCAGAAACCAATAATCATCGAGACGCAGACTTAATAGTATCACGACCACGAATTATCCATGACCATCGCCCAATGATATTCGTGTTTTTCAATTACTACCATGATTATACCGAATAATCCTTGGTCATAATCATACCAAGTCTATCAATGCACTACTACCCAAAGATGACTTTTACCACATCCATGAATTAATATTTCATTCACGAGACTCATTTCAATAATTAATCCATATCATCGAATCATCCCCGCACTACTACGGCCAAGGATATTCATTAAGATATCACGACCATGAATTATCCATGACTACTACCAAAGATAATCGTGTATTCATTAAGATCACGACCACAAATTATCCATGCACTACTACCAAAGATAATCGTGTATTAATTAGTATCGCGACCACAAATTATCCATGCACTACTACCAAAGATAATCGTGTATTCATTAAGATCACGACCACAAATTATCCATGACTACTACCAAAAAAGATAATCGTATTCATTAAGTATCACGACCACAAATTATCCATGCACTACATGACCCAAAGATAATCGTGTATTCATTAAGTATCACGACCACAAATTATCCATGCACTACTACCAAAGATAATCGTGTTTTCAATTACGGTTATGATTATACCGAATAATCCTCATCATAATCATACCAAGTCCATCTATGCACTACACAGCCACGATGATGACTTTCAACATAATATAAACACGAGGATAATGATATAAAGAATCAATCAAATGAGATAAAGGATAAATATTAAACATTTATAATATAATTTATCCAGATTCAAGAATATCCCCATGTTATCAATTACTTAATAATCTCTCATAATCTAATATCACTTCAGAAATTTATAAACAATTTATCTCAATTGTTTACGCTTTACCATATAATGCATTTAATCATTCAAAATGTCATACTCATAAGATATCATCACCATTATCAAATCCTCATCCAAAATATATGCATATACTCTATATAGGATTCTCTAGCTATAAAATCCTATTTTCAACTTTCATTACTTCATATAACATATTTAACTCATATGTTCAGAAATAAACTATTTTCATGAAAAATACCAAATCAGTCCCAAAAATATTTTTTTTCTGGGATTTAGCATAATATAGTCCCATGATGAAAATATATTTTTCTCGAATTTTAAAATTCATTTACTATTTGTCAAAATCAATTTCTAATTAATTCCTTAAGAAATTTGCTACCTCAAGTTTAACTCCAGAAATTCCCAAATCTTGGCGAGAACCTTACACATGTTAATGTGAGCCTCAGCTTTAAATTTCATGGTCATCGGAGTTGTAGAACTCCTACATATAGCATTTTTCGTCGGAAAATCCTAAATATTGAAATGGTCATAACTTGCTCATTTTAAGTCTGAATGAGCTCATTTTTGGACACGATGTTCTTTATACCATATAATTTTATGACCCAAAAGGCCTGAATTTTTCTCACTAATTAATCGGCCGAAAACAGCCCTTACAAAAACGTGATAAAGCAGCTTTTTGACATTTTGAAGTTTTGACTCTTTGCTAAAATCACCACACGAAAAATCTATAACACCTTTTTCAAGTGATTCCACTTGGATTAGTTAGGTAACTCATAGATCTAACTCTAGGACTTGACCACACTCAAAAATTCAAAATACAATAGGAGATTTGGTCAATTGAATTTCATGTTACGCTTTTCACCAAAAATCTGGTTTTTAACTCCTTGTGATTTTTAAGAAACTTTCATGTTTTCACATACTAACCAATATAACTCATCATAACACTTACTAATACCACGTATACCCATGTTTTCATTAGTCCAATGCTTTTATTATGACTTTCATCATAAACCACGTAAACTGCTCATTTTAGTTGAAGAAATATTTGAGGGTTTAAGAAATGGGTTTTATCTTTGGGTCAATACAAAATTCGATTTCACGCCTAGGGTAGGCTAGAAATCTTCAAGAATACGTCAAGAAATTTATTAATGATAGAAATATCATTCAAAATCGCTACTCTTTATCCAAGACTTGGATAAGACGTTACATTGATACCAACCGTGACTTTCATCCCAACTTTGGATAAAGACGTCACAATGACACCTTACATAAATGTATAGTCAAAAACTGCTTTAGAAATTAGAATCTTTGGGAAGTGCTCAAGGAAACCTTCGTATATGGGAGGCCATGCTTCTAGGTTATGATAGATATCATATGTCCACGTAATTATCCTTGGTTTACCCAATAGACCCCAAAGAAAAAAATGAGAAGATTACTATCATATTCTTCCCAATGGTGAGTCTTCTCTTGACTTATCATTATCTCCACTCGCCTCAAATTGAGAATTATACTTCAAACAAACACCAAGATCATATAGGTAGTGCTCAGAAATATACTCAAGAAGTGGATGAGCACAACCGCATCTTATGATGACACGAGGTCAGATGTCATTAGACATCTTGTATGATAGTGGCAAAACACTCTTCCAACGCTGGGTTCGCCTCACCCTAGTTGATTCACCAAATATAACTACTAAATGATGACCACCGCTCTATTCCAATCATTATTTCTCGCCGACTAGCTACACTCTTATTACCCGAAAGAAATTGTGAAGCAAAAGGGTTAATTAATATATCAAATATTATCCCTATACTCCGAATCGACCAATTAAATAACAAATAAACTTAGGTAGTCATACTAGCGAAGAATTTCCCGCCTCTCCCTCCTAGTTCTTATCTCGCATCTTAGCCATGGATCATATCCTAAGCTCGATACCAACCGTGACTCGACACCAACTTGTGTCAAGACTCACATTGGTACTATCACCTTACCAATCGAAAAGATCAGGCGTCCCTACGGAGAGTCCGCTTCTGCATTCCCCATCAACAGAAGTCACCAATGAGAGGCTCGGGGCTCTTCACACTTATGACTGATACTAACCGTGACGCCCCAAAATTAGGTATACGCCACCCATCTTGGGTCGCCACTTACATGGTACGTAATTTAAATATAACTTACTAATATAACGCGTGGTATGCAATCGACATAAAGCCGTGAGTTTGAATACAAATATTGTCTACTAGATATTATACAAACTCAAAAGGAGTCCTCATCACAATTATTATCACACTATTTCACGTAATAGTGAGGACTACTAATGCTATCCTCCGGACCATTACTCCGCTTCCGACTCGTCCCAAATTATATTCTCATTTCAAGAGAATAAAGGAAAGAAAGGGTGAGCTCAACTAGCCCAAGAAGAAATATTATGACTAAGATAATGTAGAATAAATTATCATTAGTCTTCAACAATGTTAAACCGATAAAATACAATAGACAACCAGCTTTAATCTGCGGTGAATATCGAATCCATTAAAAGAGTCAAGTAGAAAATAAAGTCTACTATCTTTTAGGTTTTAAAGGTTTTCATCAATTTTTATCATTAAGACTCAGCTTTAATGAATAAACCACAATATCTAATCATCCTCGTACTACTTGGCCAAGGATTTTCATCAAATTATCAATGGTCACGACTATACCGAATCACCCCGGTCATAATCATACCAAAACTATCCATCATCGCATTACGTGCCACCGAGAGACTTTTGTCACATCATTTATATCAAGCCATGATTATACCGAATGAACCCTGGTCATAATCATACTAAGTTCATCTACGCACGTAAGCCAAAGATAACTTTCAACATAATATAAACATGAGGATGATGACAATGATATTCAATAAAACAAGTTCAAGAATTAATTTATCTAGAACCAATAACATCCAAACTGTCAATATGATATCGCTTTTGAGAGTAAAATTCAAGAATGATCGTAAGAATATTTCCATGAAAAGATCTCGGATGAAACGCAAATATCAAGGATATTCTACTAATTTCATGGAGTATAAAGTCAAAGTTTTAACTAACCGCTATAATAAAGAATGGAATAACAAAAGAAATCACCACGCATAAATGATTGATGATGTATGCGTTATTCCAATGTAATAATAATAATCTTAACCAAAGTTAGTGAAATTCACAATCACAAGCGAGGATGTTCCAACAGTAATAATAAAGATGGAACCGGATCCGGTGTAAAACACACATGATAGATATTCCAAATGAATGATAAAGATTTTAACCAGTCCGGTGTAAAACACACGAGCATGTGATGTTCCAACAGAATAATAAAGATTTTAACCAGTCCTGTAAAACACACATGCATGTGATGTTCCAAATGTAATAATAAAGATGTAATAATAGAAGAATGTCACTAAGTATAGGGTAAATCACGATACAAAGTTATTCCAATGTAATAAATAAGAATGGAATAACATAAGGATTTCACCAAGTATAGGGTACGCCATATATACAAGTTATGTATAGGGTATGCCACTTTTACAAAGTTATTCCAACGTAATAATAAAGAATGGAATAACGTAAGTTCTCTTCATGAATAAGAAAGAATAACACCCTTTACGGGTACAACAAATAATATTCCCTACCTTAGAAGAACTGAATATTGGAAAAGTGAAGTAGCGAGAATACTTTTCTTCTTTCACTCTATAGTTTCTCTGTAGTTTTAATGAATTAAATAAAAATAATGAAGGAATGAGCTTTCTATTTATAGAAAAACCGAGGGTGGCTCTTGGTCTTAACGAAGGTCAAAATGACTCTTGGTAATATCAAGAGACAACTACTATTCATGAAGGATAATTAACCCTTGGAACAATCAAGAGGCGCTTAACTCTTGGTAATATCAAGGGACAACTACTATTTGCGAAGGGATAATTACTATCGACGAAGGTAATTACTATTCACAAAGGTAATTACTATTCACAAAGGTAAATACTATTGACAAAGGTAATTACTATTCACAAAGGTAATTACTATTGACGAAGGTAATTACTATTCACAAAGGTAATTCCTATTCACAAAGGTAATTACTATCGATGTAAGGTAAATACTATCGACGAAGGTAATTACTATTCACAAAGGTAATTACTATCGACGAATGGACTCTTAGATGATGACATATGGGCCCCCATAAAATAATCAAACTTACCACAAACTTCTCATAATGTACTTTTTATATACATCAAGGATCGAATAAATATTACCACAAATCATTTTATTTTTAATCAACACATATTTAATCTTTCAACAATTATTAATAATTTATAACTTGTCGCCTCAATTAATAATTTAATACTATAACATATTATACGTATGATAATGTGACAATAATTGAATCAATAATATAAGAGATATGATGCAAAGAATTATCAGTAGAATAATCGAAAGCATACCGAGTGACTTCTCACGTAAGCATCAATAATCAATATCGTGTCTTACTATACAACTACGCCAGACATCGTATTTTTTTACTACCGGTAGTTCAACAATTTTGACGAGAACACCTCCGCCGTTATTTTTATAGAAAAATAATTTTGTCGCTTTTCTAACTACTTACAATACTTCCGCCATGGGGTCCACTTAATGATTGAGCCATCATTTAATATTCCCAAAAAGAATATTCCCCACCAAACGAATATTTTATAACAACTTGCTTACTTTGTAAAATTTATAAATATTACCCACAACTATAACATTATATCAAATTTATTCCATAATATTCAAAAATAATATTTATAAAAAAATTCATCTTTATTTATAAAAGTTTGGGTCTTACAGATGTTACAAATTAACTTTTATTTTTATTTTATTTTTTTGGATCTTTCTAAGAATAAGTAATTTTATTATGTTTTCATATCTTTTCAATTTGATTAAGTAATTTATTTTTATTTTTTTTGTACTTTTATTTTTATCCTTTTTGCTATGCAGGGGAGTGATGGAAAGCCGTATTGATATGTATAATAATTCCCTTCCATTCCACCATGTATATGCTCCAAATGATGAGCAGATTAACAATATCTTCTAGACCTGGTCTTTAGCCTAGTAGTAGTAGTACTACATATATATATATATATATATATATATATATATGGGTATTCATCCATGACAAACATTTGCCATGGACACTATTCAGCAAACAAGTTGATTACCGTTGATCTGGACAATGGAAGGCTGAGATTGATCAACTTTTCTCCTGCATACGACATGTGGCGATTCCCTTTCCTTTTCATCTGCTTACAAATTACATTACGCCTCTAACTTATAATATGTCTGTCACGCCACAGTCAGTATGTGGCGAATGAAAGTCCCCACCCATATGGCCCATATGGCTATGTAAAGTTAAGTTTATATTTATGTATACATAATGTAAAAATAAAAGATAATGATACATAATATAAAAATAAAAAGATCATACATAATATAAAAAAAAAAGATAATGATACATAATATAAAAATAAAATATAATGATAAAATAAGTCCTAATAAAAGATAAACTTATTTTATAAATACATAATATAAAAATAAGATAAGTTTGAATAAAAGATAAATTTATCTTTTATAATAAAATAAATTTATCTTTTATTATAAAAACATAAATTTATCTTTTATAATAAAATAAATTTATCTTTTATAATAAAATAAAATAAATTTTATCTTTTATTATAAAAGATAAATTTATTTTATTATAAAAGATAAATTTATTTTATTATAAAAGATAAATTTATCATTATCTTATCATTATCTTTTATTTTTATGATAAGATATTATAAAAGATAAATTTATCATTATCTTATCATTATCTTTTATTTTTATATTATGTGTCATTATCTTTTATTTTTATATTATGTATACATAAATGTAAACTTATCTTTACATAGCCATATGAGCCATATGGGTGGATTACACAACCGCCGCCACAAATTGTAGCGGCATATATGTATTATAAGTTAAAGCGTAATGTAATTTACAAACGCACAAAAAGTAGGAAGGGATCGCCGCCATGTCGTAGCTAGGGGAGAAAAGTCGACCAATCTCACCTTTTGTCGCATCAATCTAGAATCAACTCTGTTTATTTTGAATAAAGTCCATGACATAAACGCTTACATGGATGAATACCATATATATATATATATATATATATATATATATATATATATATATATATAGATTTATTCTACCACACACGCTAATTAAGAGTACTATTCTAGCTAATGATATGTAACCATCCATTGAATGATCTAATGAGTCAGATTGAATAAGACTTGGGGTTAGCCACTAGTAGGACCAAATATGAACCGTAACGTTATCAGAGGGGGTCAAAAATTTTAAACCAAGCGGGCCGAAATTATTAATGCCATCAGGGATGGAGCCATGATTTGTTTTACAGGGGGGCCAAAAAAAAATTTAACAGCATAAAATATATTCATCACTAAGAAGTAAAATTTCACTATTACAAAACATATTTTTATTAAAACAAAAATAATATAGTAATAGAATTTTCTTTGACAAAAATAATAAAACATAGCAAAAAAAGTCTTTTAAAACATATCAAAGCTTCGTCGGAACTTGAGGGGGCCGTAGCCTTACAAAATTTTCAAACCAAACCAAATGTACAAGTGATTTTTATAAAAATTTTAAAGGTGAATCTTACAAAAATTCCAAATCTTGGGGGCCGTGACCCCCTCCAATATACATGTGGCTCCGTCCCTACCACCACTTCTTTCGAAACTTAGTAATTGATTATTAGAAGAATCAACAGTTCTTTGTCGTTTAATGAAGTACTTGCGGAACTTGTTAATTGTTAAAAATATATGATATTCTATTTGTTCTAAAATATAAGACTAAAATTTTAGCACTTTTTAATATGGTATCGGATAGAATTGAGCCCACTTAAATCATATTGGATTGGACCGGACCGGACCGGGTTAAAAAATCGGGGCGTTCTTAGATGTTACAGTTTCCAATCTACTACGTCCCTCCTCCCTCACTCAGTTGATGTGCTGTCGTTAAAAAGTGGATAGAGATAAGCAGCTAAGCAACTGAGCTTGAGGTCAAGGCGAGTTCCCTGTGCAATTTCACCAACTATGGCTCATTCCTACGGATCATATCTCGAGATTCAATTCTCTCATTTTCTCTTCCCTGCACCCTAGCTCCACTTTCAAAGAGAGGCATACGATCGTCTGCTTGCGCCACGGCCATGGTTGCTCCCCCCCCACCCCACCCCCCCCCCCCCACCCCCACCCCACCCCACTTCCGCCTGGACCTCCACTCTACGGGTCGATGCCCCCTCCCGTCCCCTAGTTCCGCCTCTGAGTAGGACTTGGGGCCATGCAACTCCTACTAGCGGCCAGACTAATGACTATTATACTCTCATTTTGACTTTTCAAATTGACAACTAGCAGGACATGCGGCCATAATATTGAGAAATAAAAAAAGAGTTCTACTAGCGCGAGCCAATTTGAAAAGTCAAAATATTGACTTCAAACAGAGAAGTAATATATTTAGTATACTCCAATATCTCAATAGAATAATAAAAAGAAAAAAAATAAAAAACTTAGAAAATGTATAAATTCCGTGAGTTGTAAAAGAGAAATAATAAATGTCATACTTACCATTTAGCATCTCTATTTCTGCTCAATATTTTAGTTTTTCAAATTAGTTGCTAATAAAACCTGCGGCCAAGCCTTTTTTTCTTTCATGTATTCTAGACGCATGTCCTACTAGCGGTCAGTTTGAAGTCATAATGGTCGTTAGTCTGGTTGCTAATGAGAGTTGTACTGTTTGCATATCATACTAGCGGTTAGGCTCTTGCCTTATTCAATCTCACCGCTTAGATCTTACTATGGATGAGTTTTCTTTCCATTCCAATCAAACTAAAGTTTGATGAAGTGGGTTTGGGATCTCTCATATGTATCCAAAAACAAAATCTACACCAAAATTTCAACAAACATATTAATTAATTAGTGTCACTTGGCGATGTGTTCAAGTAAGCTTGATGAATCACTTTCAAATTTAATATTTTTCAAAGTTAAAATAGTTTTAATTAGGGGGACGCATGAATATTATCAAAGGGCGCACATATATCTAAATAAAAATAATAATGAAATTACTCTCTTCATTATACAAAAAAAGAGTCTAATTTATAATATAACTAAATATTAATGATGTATTTTAATTTTATATTTTTAATTAAATGTATTGAGTTGTTAATTTAATAGTGATGGCTTGTAATGAAATTATGATCATAGATTTGAACACTACTAGCAGAATTTTTTTTCTGAAAAAATTTACAAATGTGACTCTCTTATTGTGAAATATAGGGAATAATAAAATCAACAAATATAGATTTTATAAGATCAATTTTGATTTCTGAAAGTTAATTTCAGACATTTTCAAACTTAAAATTGATGAGATTCATTAAAAATAATAAAATTTATAATTAGTGATACTTATTAGATAAGTAGTACTTCACCCGTCCCAAATTAATTGCTCAGTTTTGACTTTTTTAAGTCAAATTGACTATTTTTAGAATTAATAATTAAGCATATATAAATATATTTCTAAAATTATAAAAATTAGGATTAGTAATAAATTGTATATATTTTCTTTTAGTTATAATCTCTTCACCTATATTTTAGCAAAAATAGTAAAAAGATTAGTTTTAAAAATGGTCAATTTAACTTTTAAAAAGTCAATAATTTTAGAATTAATTTGGGACGATGGAGGAATATTTATCATTGTATTGATTAAAATAAAATCAATCAATGCTAATTTTAATTTAACTTTAAAAAGTAAATATTGATCTTATATTTTAGAACATAAGTGACATAAAAATATCATAAAATTATTTTTGAAGTTGCTAAATCATTTTTTCTATTTTTTAAGAGGGGCATTTTACCTAAATTCCCTTTTATTAACAATTTTTTTTACAAATATACAATACTAAAGAAGAAATGATATATTAATTTTTTTTAATTATCGGTCACGCTGATAAATAATAATAATAATAATTATTATTTATTTAGAGTGCTTTTGTAAAAATAAAAATGGGTATTTAATTTGCGGAAATCAGATTAGAAAAGAAAACTGCAGTCCAAACAATGACTTAGTCATCGTAGAGAGATCGTATCTTACTTGTTCATGTCTTGCTATTCGGGATCAAATTCACGATCACCTCCCTTCTCTTGGCGTATAAGTTTCATCGAATTCAATCATATACTCGGGAAAAAGAAAGAAAAAAGCATTGATCGTTCGCTTTGAAATCTTGCCCATCCGATTGCCGGAACCCGTGAAACCCTAATTTTACTTTTGCAGGAGGTGAGTCACTCCCTTCCCCCTGAATTATATTGAATATATTTTCTCCCACTATCTGATGGTCTTATTGATTACCAGGGTTACAATCTTTATCTACTTATAATTGTGAATGACTTGACATATTGGCTTAAGATGCAATCTTTTATCTGTTTAACTGGTTTTCTTGTTCCAATTTTATCTCAATTGCTTATACATGTTTTTCTTTTTAATTTTTTTTTTTAATGATGTAAGTGAATGTTACATTTGTTTCCCCTGGCTGATTGCTTTTATGTTTACTTGTGAATATGAAAAGCTAAGTTACTACTTATGTTAGTTCATTAGAAACATAATCTCTAAGTTCTACATTATTAATTACTTCAGATGCGAAGGAGTAATATATTCATTTAACTTGGATTAACGATCAATTTTTTTCAGAATGAAACTGGGTTTCTTTACTGTTGTACTCCAAAGTTATTATAGCCCTGAAATTGAGAATTTATTTTATTATTTTTTCTTTTATTCCCGTTTTGCCTTCCTGGAAAATAGAATACGGTAATGATCTTGAAACTAATGGTTCCGTAAGTTTATTGAGGTTTCATCTCTTTGGTTTAGCAGGAAGTTTAGAGCAATATTTTCCATGGATGGAGTTGGAGGTGAAGGTTCTTCTGCAATGGCTCCTCTAGCTAAGTGGAGGAATGATTTCTCGAGGGCGTTTCAATATTATTTGGATAGGTCTACACCTCTTCCGGTTCATAGGTGGCTTGGAACTCTTGTTGTTGCTGTGATATATGCTTTGCGGGTTTATTTTCTTCAAGGGTTCTACATTGTGTCTTATGGTCTTGGAATCTATGTTTTAAACCTGTTGATTGGATTTCTTTCCCCTAAAGTTGATCCGGAACTGGAAGCATTGGACGGGGCTGAGTTGCCAACAAAGGAAACTGATGAGTTTAGGCCTTTCATTCGTCGTCTTCCTGAGTTCAAGTTCTGGTGAGATTTTCATTTCCCACATGGTCTTACAATGTCAGATGTTATTCTATCGATGGAACTTTTTCCCCACTGCATTATTCTTCGAGTTTGGGTATTCTACCTTATTGGTAGTATGTAATTTATTTCATATACATGCCACATTGACATAATTTGGAGACGTCATGTTCTCATCCTTGTTTACAGACTATAATATCCTTATTCTCCATTTGCAGTAGTGTTTTATGCCTTTGTATTTGAACCACTGTTTCCTTTATAGATTCAAGATTCAAATAGCAGAGTGCAAGTTCCATTATCACTTCTATCTCGAATGCTGAACATGTAAAAGAATTTATATGTCAAGGTCCTTAGTTTCACAAGGAATGAAATTTTGCAGATTCATTTACTTATTGGTTGTAGTCACTTTGTTTTCGAGTACCCATCAGAACTTGTGTTTGCATTCTATTTAGATATAAAATTATTGAAGTACCTACATTTCTTATGTCTACTGTATTGGTCAGTTGTTAGGTGAATATGGCTATCTCAGGATGGGAAAAAAATATTACCATGGCTGGGTTTTGTTAATAGTAGAGTTATTTTAAGTCCTCATCTGCTGCAAAACTTTCTTTTGCATCTGTAGCAAATGACTTGTTTTATGAGTTTTTCATCCTTATTTTGGTATGCCACGTGGTAATTTCCCGAGCAATATGATAAACTTCTACCTGTTCATTTAGGTTCTTTATTGTAAATATTTTTTTCCTGTGGTTTCTGCATTCATTTTCTTCTTAAAAGTTGTTACGCTGTGTTTTTCCTCCCTATCTTTTTTATGTAAACTAGGACAACTCTAGAAGGGATATGCTCAGAAGTTGGGATGGGTTTTCAGATCAATTTGCAATTAGGAGTCCTTTTCCATCAAAAAAGTTTTGTCGAGGTTTTATTTATATATAAAAAAGCTTTCGTCTTCAAGGAGTTGGCAGATGAGTAGTTGGTCTAGAGTCAAAGCATGATTGTGACTTGCACAAAAGTGCAGATTTTAGCGTGAAAGAGGCTAATTTTTTGATTGCTTTTTATTTTTTGACAAGTCCCTCTTATTTGGCCACCAAGATTGAAGAGATCTCTTGCTTTCTCAAATCCTCCGAAGGGCCACTTGGTCCTTGTGAAAAGATTTGTTGGCTCAAAGTCAATTATATATGTGTATATATATAATTGATTTCACGATAGTTAGCAAAAAGCCAAAAAAAAATTGGTGATGTTTTGTGGAGGGTTCATTACACCTTAGCTACCTCTTGAATATGGGGTAGCTCAAAATTTACGAGTGAGACCTTAAAAAACCAGAAATTACTAAGCATTAGTGGCTCTTGTCATAATTCAGACAGAGAAAAGTTACGGATTAACCAGATACATGTTTGCGCACACATAAATCTATTTTTATCTACATTTTCTCTGGCTTCCATTATTTCAGAAGTGTTCAAGATATATTTGCTTGATATCAGCTTTCATTTTGTTTCATGGTTTCAGGTATGCAATCAACAAGGCTTTATGTGTAGCCCTTTTAATGACCTTCTTTTCTGTGTTTGATGTCCCTGTTTTCTGGCCAATTCTTCTATGCTATTGGATTGTTCTATTTGTCCTCACAATGAAGCGCCAAATTATGCACATGATTAAATACAAATATGTCCCACTCAACATTGGAAAGCAGGTGAGAGCTTAGTTATCCAAAATTTTCTTTCTCCACCATACTTCTCCTTTCTGTTAGTTCTCAATAAATTTATTGAAGTTGTGGTGAGAGTCGTCGTTGGCCATTATATCTTGTCACGTTTTGAGACTGACAGATGGAACTTGTTTTTATTGAAACTTAACAGAGGTATACTGGGAAGAAGTCTGCTGCAAGTAGCAGCTCATCCAGGGACTGAAGTTGAACATACTCCTAATAGGACATACAGGGTAGGATTGACACACAGACTGACTGTCTTGTATTCTTGAGTTTTTTATGGAACATGTGTTTATATTTTAGATGCTTCGAGTTCCTGGAAGCAGATGATTGTATGTTTCCGATACCTTTTTCTTGAAAACCATAAAGGAAAATGTAAGCCCGATGACTGGAATCCTAATAATTTTCTCCTTTACTATTGTATTGTATTTTAGTATGGACTATACCTGATAGTCGACAATATTGTCAATATATATATATATATATATATATATATATATATATATATATAGATCTCTGGTTCAACAGAACTAAATTCTTAATTTGATGGTGACAACTTCTCTTTTCCTGGTTAGTGTGCGTGTATTGACATTGTTTGATACTCGGTGTTTGGCAAGAAGTGTAACCATTTCAATGAAAATTACACATAATTTAGGACCTGTTTTTTTTTTTTTTTGGGGTGGGTGTTGGGGGGGATTGCATCAGAGCCGGACTTGTTGTATTAAGATTTGCCAGTTGGAGTCTTGATCATTGATCCGATTGGTATAACCATTTCCAACTACTGAAGAAGAAAATATAGGGTTATTATAACATCACAATAATACTATATATTACCCAATATGGATATACAATTATGGGTGGCTTGAAATTTTTATATGGCCACGAGAAGTTGTGCAATTGGCATCTAAAACAAGGCCAGCTAAGTTAAGCTAAGCCCTCAACCAAAGGTATCTTCTCCTACCATCCAAACTGCTATAAAAGCCTTGAACCTTGCAGCCAGTATAGAACTTACTTATCATATGCATATTTTCCCCAACAAATGAATGGGAGAAGCTATGCTTTGATCTTATTCTTCTGGGCTCTCCTGACAGTCGTCACCCCTACACTTGTCCGCATGTCAGCCTCTGCAAAACCCTCCTTGGACTCCAATGGTATGTGATGTACAGTAATATATTATTTGAAATTCATTATACGATTTTGTCAAGAGCAATAGTTTACATATATGTATGTTTTGCAGGTGAGAAAGCAGTAGGGATGATGGCGAGTGGCAAAGTGAGGGGATTGTTGCCCAGAAGAGCACTTGTAGCTATAGCACCACCTGATCAGGCGCCAGCACTAGCACCAACTCTGGAGCCAGATTTTGGGTTGAAATTCTTGTGAAGCCAGAATGATAGACTGTTTGTTCGAGAGGATTTTCAAGAGCTGCATTTCCTCAATGACAATATAACAGTTCTGGAGTTGATGGGGGTGCTTGTGTCCGAAGTTTCGTCGGGCATGATAACAATTATTCAAGTGAATAAAAGGTGATCAAACTCACAAGCTGACTTTTTAGCTCCAACTATGAGTAATTGAATTATGAAAATGTGGAGGGGGGGAATTTCGTTACCATATGACCATTTTCACTAGTAGGGTAATCAAAATATGCTTGGGTTTTAAGCATAATCGATTACCATGACTGAAAAGATTGAATAGTCTTCTTAATCACTAGATTAATACTAACTCATTGACAGACCCTCAGTCTTAACTACTAATTAAAACCTCATCATCGGTTTGGTTTAAATGTAATTGAGGAATAAGAATGTAATGGTCCATTTTCACGGCTATGAATTGAATATGACCAATTATTTTATATTTTCTATTTTTAACCCAATTGAAATTATATACATCTTTTGATCCGCACTTACCGTGGTTTAAGACTCTAAGATAATGGAGGAATGAGAATGTAATGGTCAATTTTCACGGCTGTGAATGGAATATGATCAAATTATTTTTTTATTTTTAATCCAATTGAAACTATATACATAACCACACCTGCCGCAACTCAACTCAAGCAAATGTACACAAAATATATATATCTCTTATTATAAATTTCATTATTAATACAAAAAACCGAAGTAGAAAAATGGAGTTACGAACGACATATTATTTTCTCACACAAACAATGGTTAAGATGGGATCGTATAGGCCCCAACACAACACACGATGGATGAGACGATATGATGATATAATATAAAATCAAAACCGTGACGTGAATACAGTACATATATTTTGTTTATTTTAGTAAGAAATATTATTATTATTATAAGTAGGCTGGGTAGGCTGGGTAGGTGGAGGGTGGAGTGGAGTTGTGAGTTGTCAAACAAACTGTTGAAGGTATTCCTCCACAGTTGTGTATTTGACATCCGGATAAAGTTTAGCCGCCTCGACTTCATAAGATGGATCTATCTCATAGTTGGCATTATATCCTCCGATAAATACTGAATGATTGATTGCTAATATAACATTAAGCGGAATAGTTGCCTCTGCAAAAAAAAAAAAATGATTAATTAATTAATTAAGATCAACACATATATCTAACTCGGCAAATTTGTTCTAATTAATTAAAAAAAATAAATGCACTGCACTGCACTGCACTGCAATAGAGTATACCTTGGATTTGCTTTACAAGTTCCTCCTCTGAAAGATAAGTCTTTTCGAGTTTGTTGCCAATCTTCTTCTCCCACAAGGAAACCAAGTCATTGTGGGAGTAAATATTTTTAGGAGGATTAACGTAGAGGATCTTGTTCACTGTTCTTGGATCATCCACAGCTTTGATGGTATAGGCGGCTATATCATGTTCATCATTAAATATTGCTACAAAACCAACCGCACCGGCCAATTAATTACTACTACACTAATTTATAGGAACATGATTGTTTTTTTTTCTAAATAAGATTAATTAATTATATATAGCTATACCTTTGGGAGTTCCATCTCCGATGATGACAATTTTATCTCTTGGGGGAGCAGTGAGTCCTAGCTGAGCTAAGTTAGGGAGATAGAAGCTAGAAAAGGAACCGGCAACCACATAGGTATAAGGGATTCCTTGAGACTCAATGGATCGACGGACTTGAGACTTAATTGCGTATGCTGACTTTACGGGTTCCACACCTCGACTGCGATCCGCATCATTTCCAAACTCCGAAGGGAAGAATCTCTGAACAATTACATTAATTACTCCATTAATTCATTTCAATATTTAATGCATTTGGGAACAGAACAGAACAGCAGCAACCTATATACCTTAACATTTCCAGCTTCTTTAATTGCAGCAACGATCTTTAGTTGATCCGCTAACTGCAAGAAACCTACAGCTGATATCACCACGTCAACTTGCTTTATCGCCTTCACCAGACACTCGTGATCACACATATCACCCTGCATGCAGTTCCAAAATAAATTCATTCTTCACATAATTAATTAACATATATATGTAGTAATATACATATTTATTCTACTTACATAAATCAGAGTTACACCAGAGCTCTTGAAGCTGTCAATAAGTTTTGCCTTAACAGGATCTGAAACCGCGCTTTCCCTAACCAAAGCAAAGGTGGGGTGTCCAGCCTTTGCACTTGCTTCCACCAGGGATCTTCCCATTTGCCCGGTTCCTCCGATGATCAGAATCTTGCTTTTTTCAGCCATTTCAAAATTTATTTCCTGTGTAATAATTAAGATAAGTGAGCACTAATAATAAGAGCTTTAGACTTTTTTTTTTTTTTGATTTCTATTAACATGTAGAGACAACACTATTTATACAAAAAGTTGGGTATGTTGATGATCTAGCTAATGACCTCATCATGATCATGGCCTGTTAACTCATAATTTGAATTCAACTTTGGGAGTTGACTGACTTTTTAATAAATCCCTATTCTTGACCAGGCTGGCTTCTTCTGTGGATCAAACAAAAAAAAATACTCCACTTTATTTTGTTCAAGATTAATTTCTTATGGCTCTAACCGATCGATATTTATGACTCGGTCAATAACGTCTGATACAATTGTTTTTTGACTTTATATTTTGACAAGAATTAAAGGTGATGAATTCCTGTTCATACAATTAAGTATAGAATATAGATAGTTTCGATTGACCGTTGTTCTAAAAAAAAATGATAGAAACTCTTCGTAAAAATATTATTTTAATATGTTAAAATATCAGTTTCGTTTTTTTTAATTCCTCCAATGACGGACTTTTACTCCGCAAGAAGTAAAAAAATATGTGAAAATATTTTTTGAAACGGTAAGAAACAGAAGTTCAATATGACCTTAATAATTTAAATCCTTTTTAGAAATAAAATAAATTATATAGTACTCCATATGATAGTAGAGTAAAATACAAGTTGTTGAAATGTCAAAGTTATACTATTCTTTTGAATTTGTTATGGGTAGATGAGTGGACGGTGGTCTATTTATTTAGGTCATCGTAAACTTTTTAAGATTCGAGAATGAAAGAATAAACAAATACTACTATTTTTTTTTCCATTATTTATGAATGCCATGCCACCAACGGCTTAAAATAATGGTAAAGGTAGCAGCAGCCTAACAGGAAGCAATAGAAGTGCTGCTGCTTGCTAGTGGGTGCACACTAGAAGCAAATATGGAAAAACTTAAATACTCCTTCTTTAATAAAAAAATTACTATTGTTTAAATTAGTAATAGGCTGTCAATAATGATAATTTGACCCATTGATTCGACCAAAAAAAATGGTATATGATCAAAATAGATTCAATATCTAACCAATTAAGCTCTCTACTCTACTCTCCGACTCAGTTCTTGGTTTTTGTGCCGTAGAGCAAATTAAAATTAGTAGTATTAGATTCATTGGTAACATAACAAGAAGGAATATTGGATTAACACTTTGATTTGAGATGTTGAATTATTACCCAGTCAGTTGGTTGAGTTTGTGATTTGTTCTGTTTTGTCAGAGGAGAATATAATCCCTCCTATTCAGATTAAATATTATTTTAAAGTTAAGTACACTTATTAAGAAATAACATAAAATATCTTTTGTGTCCCTAATTAATTATTTCTCTCTCCATAATTGTCTCTTCTCATTCTTCACAATTGTCCATAATTAATTATTTCTCTCTCCACAATTGCATTTACTAAGCATATTAAATAGAGGGGTAAATTAGAAAAAAATAGTGCAATATTTTATAGAGATTCCAAAACGACACTTACATAGAATAAAATTAAACTCCCTAAAACGTCGTTTAATCTGAATAGAAGGGAGTATATACTACTACTATAAATGGGAAAAATAAAGAAGTGTAAGTAGAATAATTAATTGACTCTCACTCTCTAAAATATTTTACCCCACCCACCCACCCCACCCCACCCCAAGGCGTGAGTGGCTAAGTTGTTAATGAGGTGGTAAAAAATTGGAGATTAATCAGTGATTATTTGATTTGACGGAACTAATTGCACTTGCTAATCTTCTCTACTTATTTGATATATTTGAAATTGCGGAAGACATTGACATGGATTATGGATATATGCTCTGCCTGGTATAACAAAAAAACATGATCTTTACCTTGTACCAAAAATTATTGTATAGATGGAGATATTTAATGGATATATTATAGGAGAATGCATGTGCAAATTAAGCTTAGATTTGTACTCCTCCTATTCTATTCAAAAATATAAATTGTTTCATTTGTCAATATTTTGTTTATTATGCAAAATGTGTTATGTAATATTTAATGTGTTGTGTTACCAGAAGGGAATTTTTGACATTTGTTATATCCGCAGTATTAAACTGTGAAATATCGAATACTGGAAATTAAACTGCAGACATGATCTCTATTAAACCAGTAAATCATCTGATGATGTGTTGTAAGGGTAGACTATTTATATATATTTGTTTGTTTGTTCTGCGAGAAATTGAATCAAGTACTTGGGCTTGTTACTTCATATTTTCCGATCTCAGATTATATTTGTTTTGTATAAGGGAGACAATACGTGAAAAGTTTCCGTTTTCTTTCCGCTTTTGATCTGAAAATTCTCAAGTTTCCGTCAATGCAAATTGTGTCCAAGTTTCGGATAGTAGGTACATTATGCGGTTTTTGCATATTCGAATATTATTCTATAATTTTAATCTGTACTTGTTGTGAGTGGAATGAAACGGTATTGGAATGAGATATTATCTCCCTTTTCAGTTTTGCAAGGAAAAATCCAAGAGCTTAGCTCCACGAATCTCACTGAACCATTGGAATCAATCCAGAACAAAGGACATCCATTAGTTTTCATAAATAAAGCTCCTAGATGGCATCAACAGTTGCAGTGTTGGTGTCTGAATTTCAAAGGACGTGTTACCAGCTGTTGATCCGGCCCAAGATATTCCATCTGTAGAAGTAGAACAAGAGAAAGTGATACTACAATTTGGAAAGATTGGGAAGGACATTTTTACCATGGATTATCCCTACCCTCTCTCTGCTTTCCAAGCCTTTGCTATATGTTTAAGCAGCTTTTGACACTAAACCCGCCTGTGAATAACCTTATCATGCTCTGTTTGTGGAAGTTGGTTGTAGATATTTTCTTCAGAGGAAGGTCTAAGTTCCAGAATCTGTTTTATTGCAGAATCAGAATTGTATGTAACTTCATCTTTATTATGTTAATTTGAAGGAAGTTAGTTCTTTTAGTTACAGAAGTTCTTATCAGTTGTATATTTTAATATATTCATGAAAATTACGTTACGAGGCATCATTCCTTGGCAAATGTCTAATGATTTGCAACTCCAGAGTACTATAAAAAAGTATGCTACTGTACTGGACGATGTAGCATCCTTATTATATTTGTTTACTATATTATGTACACAACTTTGATATCTTCTGGCATCCTTGTAATATAATTGGTCAGAGGTCATCTATTTCGTTATCTTTGTTCTTATCTCTGCAGCTATAGCGGCATCCATGAAGCCGAGGCTTTTCAGGATTGTCTGGGTCAGAATCGCTTGGTTCCATGAAGAGGCCTCTTAGGCATCTCCTTCGAATTGTGGGCTCGTATGTGAGCTTTTGGGAAGGGGTAATGTTGACTTCAGCCTTGCGTGCCTTGAGGGACTCTGATTCTTCATTTGACTTAATGGGCTCTGTTGGATTACGAGAGATAGTCAGATGAACACCAGGGTTCCTTTCGGTGATGCAACTGTTGGACAGAAGTGAGTTATTGATACCCTGGGTATTGCTGTTTAGGTGTGTTTTTGTCACCTGATCTTTGGTGTTTGCATCTCTTGACCTTATTCCCTTGGAGCTTTCCTCCCCATCACTGGCAGTGGAGGCTTCAGCACTATCATTAGGGTTGATCTTATAGCTTCTATGAATGTGGACTGCTCCTCCTCTTTTTGCTGACTCGGAACCTAGTTGCATGGATGCTCCTCTATTTTCACCAATCAGGGTTATCACACTCACCTGTTTCTCCTCCATGGGTTGCTCGGGATGTGCAATAGCCATCTTATGAGCAAGCTTAGAGATGTCATTCCTGATCTCGTTTTGCATGGAAAGTCGTTCACCGTGTTTTTGACGGGATTCACTTACTATGCTTTTGTCTTTTGGGTGCGAAATCATGGTTTTAGTTTGCTTACCGTTCAAGATGGAGGTATTCTCATTCAACACCTCTTTTTTGGGAAGTATCTCTTGCTTTTCCAGCTGGCTTGTCTTCTGCTTGAAATGCAACCCTTGGCTGCTCTTCTCTATGGGCTATTGAACATGCTTCGTATGCAACTGCAGTGGTATTTTCTGTTGTTTCCTTCCATTTTTTAGTTTTGACTGGATTTCCATCTGAGTTTGTAGGGGGTTTAGGGTAACCACCAACTACAGTATTATCTGATTTCTTTTTTGGCGAAGGTATCTCCTTAGCAACCATAGGACCTGATTGTTCTGATGGCTGTGCTGCAGTTGCAGTGGGTTGAATGGTTGCTTCTAATGACTGTGGTGGAGACATGGCTTGGTTTTGTTCTTCAGAGACGGGTGATAGGGGATTATTGAAACTAGGAGTAGGCCGGGAGCTCTCTGTGGGATTTAATTTTTTCGGTGGAGAAGGGCTTTGAGTAGTTGTTCCTGCTGTTGGTTGCACATTTGTGGCTGTGAGAGACTCGGAGGGAATTGAGGATGTTTGCCCTGAAGGCATAAATGCCAAACGGGGTTGGTGGACTGTTTGAGATGATTTTTGGGGCTTGGGGCGGGCTGGGGACGAGGGCTGAGAGGCAGCTTGTGATTGAGGGGATACACGGGATGGTGATCGGGGCTGAGAGGCGGCTCGCGATTGAGGGAGTGCGCGAGAAGGTGATGGAGGGTGAGAAGTAGCTCGGGACTGAGTGCTTGCACGAGATGGTGATGATGGTTGAGAAGAAATTCGGGATTGAAAACCTGCACGAGAAGGTGAAGAGGGTTGAGACTCTGTTTTTGGTGATGCTTGAGCTTGCGGAAGAGGGTTTTGCGCTGCAACTTGCCTTGGAGGTGTCAATGGCGGCATCTGAGCTGGAATTGTGGGGATAGGGGTAGGGTCGGTGGTAGTCTTGGAAGGGTTTTTGTTTTCAATTGTAGGTTGAATTGTGGGGGTAGAAGAAGCATCAGTCAACTGGGCAGGGCTTTGGGTTTCAAGTGTATTCTGAGTTGTTGGAGTAGGGGCTTGGGTGGTTGTTGATTGGGAATTGGTTCTTGGTGATGTTTGAGCTTGGGGAGGAGATGGTTGTGCTGGGGCAACACCTGGAGGCCTGAATGGTGGCCTTTGAGCAGGAGTTGTGGGGTTGGCATTGGGCTGGATATTTGTTTCGGGTTCAGTAGGGGTAGGGGTGGGAGTTTGTGTTTTGGTGACCCTGGTAGGGATTCGTGTTACAACGGGAGGACGAGGAGCCGGTGCAGATGGAAGCAACCAAGGTAGGCGAAAGCGGAATCTCGACTTTTGTTCCCCCATTTTTGTTTAAAATTTAGGTTTTATGGTGGGTTTCCTAGCCTTGTTGAGATATAACAAACAACACTAGACAGAACAATAAAACCCAAGTAAAAGATAAACTGGATTGGCAATAAATAAGTTAGGTTTTGATACCTTGGAAATGTAGGTAGTGGCTTGTGACTTCTCCTTTGTTTCTCACTGCAAGGCAACTTACCTTTTTGTTTCAGATACTTAGATTCTCTGATTAATTTTCCTTCTCTAGTAGGTCTAGTAGCATTGCTTTACATTTCAGTTTCTTTGTTGTAGGTTTGGCTTTTGGAATGATTGTTGGGAGAGCACTTGCCTTCCATTTCTCCGGGAAGCATCCCAATATTATACTTGGAAATGAATCATGACCATTATTCCCAGCAGTCCGGTTGCTTAAATTATTTGTCTCGGTTCGGAGATTCTTAATTTTGATTCGTTTATCACATTTTGTACAGCAACCCTGTTCCATAAATGTTTTACCTCTCAACGAAACATACAAATGCTGATTCATTTCCAGCAGATTTTGGCTCAAGTTACCGAAATTGATTTTTTAGAAAGGAAAATATAACAATAATTTTCGAACGCCGCAAATAAACATGAGTGAAGTTTGATACTTTGGAAGGTGACTTGGGTATTTTGGTGTTGCTTCTTTCCACTTTTCATGCATGCCCTCTCAGATAAGCAAGCCAGCTAAAACCCCAACACAAATATTCTTTTCCTTCAACAACTTATTCAAGAAAAGAACACACCACCCATACATTACTCTAGCTAGAAATATCACATTTTTAAGGGAATATTTTGTTCTCTTTCAAATTAATTGTCTTGGGAGGTTTATATTCTTCATTTTTATTTACAGTTACAGGATTAAAATGCAAGCTCTTGTACGATCATGCCAGGAGACACTGAGGCTTGCCGTTCTAACACACTCACATTTGAGACACACAGGCGCCATAAAGAGAGTATCTTCGAGTTTTGGATGTGTTGCCTCCTCTTCAATTATGCAGAAGGGGATGGCGACAGAATCTCCCACAATGCAGCAGAATAAAGGACTGGAGAATATGACCGTGGCCGAAGTGCTAATGACAAAGGGGGAAGAAAAAGTTGCCGCAGTGATGACACCGTACAAGATGCGGTAAAGAAAGTAAGTTTCCTCATTTTTTTCAAAGATAACAACAAGGTTATATAACTATGGGAGAGAGCGGTGCGGTTACAAACACCAACCGCAATCGCAATTGCGGTTACTAATATTAACAACCACAACTATACGGTTGCGATTGCATAACTACTTTATATATATATATATATATATATATATATATAAATTATAATATATAATCTTTATACTACTAATTTATTAAAAATTATTTCCACTTCAATACATACCTATTTAAAAATCTTATGTATAACATGAATAATACAAAGTTCAATTTACAAATTACAACTATACATGAATAATATGTAAGGAATAACTATTACATAGGTTAAAACTAAAATAAATAAAGTTGTGGACTTAATTATATTAATTAAAGAGATTTTAATAACTCGCCACAAATAAAATTCTAACACGTCATTTATGTTTATTGTACTAGTAGTGACTATCAATCTATCATGGATTATCTTGTCTTTCATATTAATTTGTATAAAGTTGAAGGAACTAATGAATACACTAAATGTAATATTACATATACAAGTTACTAAAATTGATAAGAAATAAATTAAATTATATTATTCACTTACAATTTTATTATATGCACTACAACTTGAAAACATATATAGTTTATTATAAAGTGTGGTGTGGTTTTAGGAGTGCATCCGCAACCGCAACCGCAACCGCAACCACAACCACAACCACAACCACAACATGCAGTTAGTAAAAAATAAAAACCGCACTGCATAACTGCACCACACCACATCCACTAATTGTACAGTTTTATGCGATTACGGTTACAAATGTGATTTCTTACTCTCCCCTAGTGATAATTAAGAATGTGGCTAGTTGCATAAATTAGATATACCACACCACAGTATACTGTATAGTATGTGTAATACTAAATATTTCAGAATCAATTATATGAAAATGCAGATGGCACAACATAATATCGGGTCTTTGGTGGTCTTAAAGCCAGGAGATGAACAGTTAATCGCAGGAATTTTTACAGAAAGAGGTAACATTAATTTAGATTTCCATATATACAGTTTAATTTGCAAAGCAAGCAGCAAAAGCAGCAAATATATATGGTACTCGTAAGAGTGATAAGATCTTAGAGCTTCATTGACAATATATTAAGATATTTAGGAATTAATGACAAATTGACAGACTGTCTACGGAAGATGATCCTGCAGGAAAGGTCTTGTAAACACATAAAAGTGATGGAAATCATGACTGAGCAGGTTATCCTATATTCTGCTAAGGACATATTGCTATCTGTCTGTATGCCCTGGCCTCCTAATATTTTAGTAACTTTTACAGAACAAGCTGATCACAGTAACATCTGATACTAACATTCTTCAGGCAATGCAGGTGATGACAGGTAAATTAATTTAGTTATGGATAAATAGTCAAAATCTAGTCTACAGCTAAATTTGTTGATGGATGTTAATTGGTAGAAAATCAAATTCGGCACGTCCCAGTGATAGACGGAAGGATAGTGGGAATGATATCAATAGTAGATGTTGTACGAGCAGTGGTGGAGCAGCAAAGTGGGGAGGTGAAACGACTAAATGATTTTATCAAGGGAGATTACTATTAAAACCTGACAGACAGTTGATTAAAGAATGAATATATATTTCACCTTTGTTTGTGTGGGTCTTTGGGTGTAGTGTACATTGATATCATAAAATTGTTAGTTTTTTTTCTTGACTGAAATTTACAACACATTCTTGCCTAAAGACAAGAATTGATGATTGGGAGCTCTAGTCTGTTGATCTTTGTGCAATTAATACTGGAGACTGGAGTAGTATAATCTACTACTACTGTAAAGTCTGCAATTCCCGTTCATGCTCCTGATGCGCTTATCTTATCTCTCCTTATCTTTTGGAGCATTCCATTCCATTCCTCTTTTAATACAAATAAACCATGCAAGAGAGGATAAAGTCTCACTAATCCCTACTTAACGTACTGATATAAAAGAATAATCTTTGGGGCCAGGTGGTTTACCGTTTACCCAGTGCACATAGAAGGGTAGTGGTTGTGGGTGCCTCCGTAATTTTATTTTATTTTAATAAAAAAACCTTGGTAGTCTACATACAATGTGATTGAAAGTTAAAAGCAAGAGCTGTAATAGAGAAGCAACAATATTCCACCAAAAGCTGACAGAATATCTTAGTGTAAAATTTTTGTGGGCATAAGAACTCACATCTATTTTGATAGGTAGGTTTTATATTGGGGATCTAATCCCACCAGCTGGGTACGTAAATTCTCTAGGAAATCCACTTGGTGATTGTTAACGCTAAAATCTTCTGTCACGTTCCAATCACGTAAGACGTCCTGATCCTGCACAGTAAACACGATAAACACCACAAGCTTGACGACGGTTCCGTCGGAGGATAGCTCAAACGTGAGAGTCAGTATACGTGTTCACAAGATTAACAATGGAGGATGTAATGTCTAGTATATTGAGAGAGATAATAATTCTCGGGTGTGTGTATGTGATTATGAATTAGATTGTGTATGAGAACGTACCTCTTTGTGAAGACTTCCTTGCTAAGCTATACTCTCTTTGCCTGGATTATTGTGCCACCCACTACTACCTGACACACCCCTTGATCGATGGGTTCTTGGGTTGCATTGCATGTATAGTCTATCCAACGCTTTTGGTCATCGTTTTCTCTGGCCTACGTAAGTTATGATCCCATCCACATTAATGCATGGCAGGTGCTCTAGTCAACCGTCATGCTTTTTCATCATTGCAAGTCAAAATAATAGATATTAAAATGTCTAAGGGGTCGATCCACTGAACCGATCCGGTCTTATAGGTTAAAACGGAAATAATATGGTGACTGGGCTCAATGACTTTCACAATTCAATAATAAAGGCCCAATTGATTAATTAAATGAGTAAGCCCAATTTACCCGGCCCAAAGAGAGAAAATATCATGACCCAACATTGCCCCCTAGTTTTTTGTTTGAACAGAATGTTTAATAGAAAACTATAAATGGTCCATGATATTTTACTAAAGGTCCATAGTAAGAAATAATTGAAGTGTACCCAGTTATTGTTCACGGGATGAAATGAGAGGAGAACAGAGGCCCAAATAAAAAAGGCCCTGTCTATTAAATATCTGGACCCGGAACCGGACGCTTCCCATTCAAATTTTAAATCATTACTAACGTTTAATGTGCCGGCCTTGAACACCGTGTAACCGTCAGTATAAAAAGATAACTTTACCAAATTTGACAGTTTTACCTGCCCATTTGAAATTCGAGCGCCTTTTGAACTTTTTTCTCTTCTGAACTTTCTTTCTTTCTCTGAAAACCGTCAAAAATGGCTTCCCAAAACTCTGAACAAGGTTCACCCATACTAGTAACACCGATCACCGTCGTTCCACCAAACCCTAACCCTCGTGAAGGAACCTCGAGCATGAATCCCAAACCAAAAACTCCCAAAACCCCCTCCGAATACTACAGGAGCACGGATCGCTTCTCGCACGCCAATACTCCCTCTATTGTGACTGAGGCTGAATTAAAAAGGATTCGATCTCGGTACCACATTCCGGATACCCACGCGGGCAGGGTTCCCAGATCCGGCGAGAAGATGTACCAACGGCCGGAAGGTTGGACGGCCGTCCCTGTGACATTGCTCGAGAAGGGGGTTCGTTTCCCTTTGCACATTTTTATAGTGACTGTACTGGGGTTCCTGGGCGTGGGGTTCGCCCAGTTGGTACCAAACTCTTACATTCACATTTTGGCCTTTGTGGCCTTCTGCCATGAGTTGGGCGTCGAGCCCTCTCTTGACTTCTTCTTCACCGTATACAAAATAGTCCAATCTAGAGAGAAGGGGTTCAAGGCCCTTAGAAAACATTCTCCGAAGTCAGGAGAAAAATTCGAGAGGCGCTCGCTGGTGAACACTCCTTCGAGCAATAGGGGATGGCACGAGAAGTGGTTCTACGTCAAAGGTCCCGAAATTTCTTCTTTACCGAATCGGGCAATCGACGAGAAGATCTTTCTTGACTTGAGAGACATTTCAAGAAGAGGGAAGTTGAAATGATGGAACTTTTCGACAATTTCCCTAAAGAGGAGTGAAAATATGGACTCCTCTCAAGCGAGCATGGTTATATGACCATAAGTGTAAGCATCGGTCTATTTCATATATAAAATTTACGAAAATGTTTTTATGATGTGTAATCTAACATAGATCTGCTTGTTTCATGCAAGATATCTCTGATCGAATGAGCTCCTTAGAAATAAAGGAGTTCAAGATTTCTTAATCCGAAGTCTTGAAAGTCGTTGAGAATCTGCCAATGTAGCTTACTCCCGCCGAGCCGAGCCGACCCGGAAATACATACTTGTGAATTCGAATAGAAGAACCAGGCGAAAAGGTTCTTCAGACTTAAGAAGAGACCCTCCATCCTCGTCAGAAGAGGAGGGCCACTAGAAAGCCCAGGTCAACACCTCTTGTCACCCCTTCTGAAGTCATTCCAGAAACAGAGCCAACCCCCACATCAATCCCTCGACGAGGAGGTTTACTCGATCGTCCTGATCGAAGAAGTGTCCTCCGGACCAAAAAATTAAAAACCAAAATAACCCCGTTGACTGCCGAAGAACTTAGGGTGCCTCAGTCTTTGATCATCCCATCCTTCGTGCCCCCCCTGTAGAAATACAGATTGCTGAAGACGGTGACCAGGACGAAGTGGTTCCAACGCTATCCAGGAAAAAGAAGCACACACCTGACAGCCATCCGAGTTCTGCTTCTGCCTCACCCCCTCGAGAATCCATCCCAAATAAAACCCCTTCTCCTGAAACCGTACACGTGGATCCTACCCCTCCTGAATAGCCAGCTCCTTCTCTCGAAAGGTCGGGTCCTTCTGGTCAGGGTTATCATGCCGAGGCTATGGGATCCCCGACCTTGTGGCCTAGATTCAATGCGAATTTCCCCTTCGACCTTTTTGGAGCCTTCGTTTGGAACAATCGACGACCATCGGTTCGATGATCATACTGAGACGGAAATCGCTTTCGATGAGGGATAAGCTATCCGCTAAGGTAAATAATAATTTCTTTATCTTCTATTTCTCTGTTCTCATTTGGATATCTGGACGTTGACTTGAACATTTTAAAAATATGCAGGCTAACGCTGTCTTCGGACGTTTGCTTCTGAGACACATAAATGGGGAGGCCGAGGAGGATTTCATGAGGCAGGAGATAAATATGCTGAAATCAACCTTGGATCGAGAAAGGGCCGATCGTGAAGATGCTTTTCATACCATCAACGGCCTTCAAACAGAATTAGATCGGGCTAGGATGGACCTGAAGACGTCTGACGACGAGTGAAGGGCCACGAGGGATGGGTTGGCTGCGTTCGAAGCCAGCCAACAAGCTTTAACTGACATGAACGCCGGCTTGGTCGAAGAAAACCTACTCCTGAAGGCCAAAAATGAGGAGTTTTCTTCAGCCAACCGAAGCTTGGTGATTCAACTTAGCGAGGCTCGATTTAAGGCCCGTGACGAAGAGCGAAGACATAAAGCCAAGCGTCATAAACTTCGTCACAAAATAAAGGATCTTGAGGATGGGGTCCTCTTACGATCAAGAGCTCCCAAGCGATTCAAAGTGACTACGAGGATTCTAGATTTAACTCAATCGCTGAAATCATAAAGGTATATTCGAGAGGTACGAAGATTGCGAGAAGCGAGGTAAAGAAAAAAGCTATTTCTTTGCTTTCACCGACCCGACCTTACTTAACTCCGATGACGAAGGTGGAGCCTGAATGTCTCTCCTGTTTTTGTTCTATGTAAAAATTTAACTACTTTAAACTTTTTATGTTCATGTGATTAGTTTACGATTGACTTGAATGAATGAATGTTTTATATTATTGATAAATCTTCAACTGTCTTGATTATGACTTCTGTCTTAATTAATTTCTTGTCAATAATTCAGTATCAATAAACTGAACCCAACTAGTGAATCATATATGGCATATAACAGTTAATTTATGAAATGAAGTGAATTGAATTTTACGGACAGGATTTAACTTAACTGAATTGAATGAACTAAACTCAACACTTAGAATAAAATAAAGTAATATATACTCATCAGTACCGAAGTATGAGATCGGTCATGTGTGAGGTGAATTTGGCTGATCCTCCTTGCACCATCAAAATCTTGCTTACCACTTAGGGTAGAACAAGTATATAAGGACCAAGATATAAGGATCAATTGTGACTATTGATTTACCACCCTTGGTAAAATCAATATAGGATCATAAGGACCTTTATCACCACTCGGGGTAGAATAATAAATGGGTACGCCATCGAATGGCCAAATGAGTCCTACCATACCTCCTTACACCATTGTGACCTTAGGACAAATAGGACCGGGATCAATAGTGACAATTGATTTACCACCCTTGGTAAAATCAATATAGGATCATAAGGACCATTGTCTACCACTGGGGTAGTAATAATAAAAATGGGTTTTGCCATCGGATGGCCAAATGAGTCCTACCATACCTCCTTACACCATTGTGACCTTAGGACAAATAGGACCAAGATCAATAGTGACCATTGATTTACCACCCTTGGTAAAATCAATATAGGATCATAAGGACCTTTGTCTACCACTCGGGATAGAACAATAAATGGGCTGCCATCGAATGGCCAGCGAGTCCTACCATACCTCCTTACACCATTGTGACCTTAGGACCAACAGGAACAGGATCAATTATGAAAAAGTGACTTTTTATTGATAATGAACAATCGTGTACAGACTTCCGGTAAACTGACTTAATCTCTATAGAAAATATTTCCGAAGCCTGCCAACATGCCAAGTATTCTTGATCTCGGAACCATCTAGTGCCTTTAACTGATAAGTGCCTGGCTTTGATACTTCGATCACCTCATACGACCCTTCCCAGTTCGGCATTAACTTTCCTGTGTTTTGAGGCGTAGATGCTTCGGCTTCTCTAAGAACGAAGTCTCCTACTTCGAATCTACGAAGTTTGACCCCTTTGTTGTAATGTTTGGCTACCCTTCGTTGATAAGCAGCCAATTTGAGCAAAGCTACCTCTCTCCGACTTCTTCTAGCGAGTCCAGTTAACTTTCGGTCCTTCGTCATTGTAGATCTCTTTGAATCGACCGACCAAGACTTGGAGATCCGATTTCGATCGACTAAGGCATCGATTACATCATAGGCCAATCGAAAGGGTGAATCCTGTGGTGGTCCTCGGTGTAGTTCGGTAAGCCCACAAAGACGCTTCGGCCAGTTCTTCTGGCCATCTTCCTTTAGCTTCATCCAATCTGCGCTTGATTCCGTTCAGCAGCATCCTGTTGGTCACCTCGACTTGCCCATTCGACTGTGGATGAGCCACCAAGTCTTCTTGTCTTTCAATCCCCCCATTCTTTAAAAATCCTTCAAATTTTGAACCCACGAACTGGCGTCCGTTTTCCGATATCAACACTCTAGGGATCCCGAAGCGAAACACTACGGACTCTTTTATGAACTTCAAGCACTCTTGTTCCGTTATTGACCGAAGTGGTTTCGCCTCTACCTACTTAGTCATGTAATCGATAACAACTATGACAAAGCTGACCTGACCTTTAGCATTAGGCAACGGACCCAATATATCCACCCCCAAGACAGCGAAGGGTATTGGAGATAAAATTGAATATAGCTCTTCCGGTGGCTGATGTGGGATCGGACTATTGAGTTGGCATTTTTCACATTTCTTGACATATTCTGTAGCTTCCTTGAAAATTGTAGGCCAATAGTATCCTTGTCGAAGTACTTTATAAGCCAAAGACTTAGCAGCCATATGATCACCGCAAATACCCTCGTGAACCTCCCGAAGAGCATACTCGGCCTCAGATGGAACCAAACATTTCAGCAATGGTGAGGAAAATGCCAATCGATAAAGATCCCCATCAATAAGAACAAAATTGGCACTTTTGTACTTGATCTTCTTTGCCAGCATCTGATCTGAAGGAAGGACGCCATCTGCCAAATACTCGATGTAGGGGGTCATCCAGCAGCTAGATCGCTCGATACACATCACCGCTTCATGCTGAACACTCGGCTGCTGCAAAACTTCCAAATAAACCGATCCGTTGAAAACATCTGCATCTGCAGTGGCCAGCTTCGACAGTGCATCGACAATGGAATTGTCGTTACGCTCTATGACCTGAAACTCATACGAAGTGAAATACTGAAGTCGGTCTTTTAATTCCGCCAGATACTTGATCATCCGGGTCCCACGAGCTTCATAATCTCCCGACAGCTGTTTAACGACCAATTGAGAATCACTATAAATGATCAACTTCTGGACTTCTAGACTCCTTGCCAATCGGACACCTGCTAACACTGCTTCATTCTCGGCTTCGTTGTTCGTCACTTTAAACCCGAACCGGATGGCCTGCTGAACCTTGAATCCTTCCGGACTTGTCAAAATAATTCTGCCTTACTAACGATCATCGTAGAGATCCATCTCGCATCTGACGTCAAACATTCTCGACTCTGTTTGAAGAATCAGAATCGCTTTCTATCGAGACGATTCAGCCTCGGGCAACTCAACATCTGCCTCGGTGAATGAACATTCCACCATAAAATCGGCCAAGGCTTGACCCTTGATGGCGGTTCGGGGATGGTATTCAATGAAAAATTGGGACAACTCCATAATCCATGCTGCTAATCTGCCTGAGACCTCTGGCTTGTCCATCTCCTTCTTCAATGGCTGATCCGTGTAGACGACCAGGAGTTGACCTTGAAAATATTGCCGAAGCTTTCTACTGGCAATTATTAAAGCAAAGGCAAATTTCTCAATATTCGGATACCTGGTTTCAGCATCTCGCAGGACGTGGCTGACATAATAGACCGGATGCTGCTTCCCATTGATCTCCCAAACCAACACTGCTTCAATCGCCAACGAACTTGCTGCAAGGTATATATATAATGTCTCTGCTGGGACAGGCTTCACCAATAAAGGAGCAGAAGACAGATATGTCTTTATGCCTTGGAAGGCGTCTTCACACTCCGAGGTCCACTGGAACGTCTTCGCATTCTTCGGTCCCTTCAATGTGTCAAAGAAAGGAAGGCATCTCTCCGCAGATTTGGCGACGAACCTCCTCAAAGCCGCAATCCTACCAGTCAGATGTTGGACGTCCTTGAACGACTGAGGAGTCTTCATATCAAGAATGGCCTGGATCTTCTCCGGGTTGGCCTCGATGCCCTCCTCGATGACCGATAACCCGAAACTTTCTCGCACCAAGGCCGAATGTACATTTGGCCGGATTGAGTCTCAATTGACGATGACGGACAATCTGAAAGCATTCCTCCAGGTCGTCCAAATGCTTCTGAATCTGCATACTCTTCACGATCATGTCATCTATATAAACCTCCATGTTCCTCCCCTACTACTGTCAAGATGAAGTTCATCATTCTCTGGTAGGTGGCTCCAGCATTTATGAGGCCAAAAGTCATCTTTTTATAGGCGTGCCGAATCGGTGTGTAATGAACGCCGTCTTTAGAATGTCCTCTTTGCACATGGATATTTGATGATAACTTTGAAAAAGCATCCATAAAGCTTAGTAATGCATACCCGAAGTGGCATCGATGAGTTTGATCGATATGGGCGGAGGATAAAAGTCCTTCGAACAAGCTTTATTGAGATCGGTGTAGTCGATGCAAACCCGCCATTTTCCATTCTCGCTTCGCACCAACACCACATTTGCTATCCATTCGGGTAATCAATTTCAGATGAAGTCAAGAACTAGCAACACTTTCAAGAAACCTCTTCATCAATGATCTTCTGCCGCTCTCTGCGTAAATATCCGCTTCTTCCGATGAACCGCTTTTTTTCAAGGATCTATCTCCAATTTATGTTCAGCAACCTTTCGGCTAACTCCCGGCATGTCTTGTGGCTCCCATGCAAAAATATCCACATAGCAGCGTAAGAGTTCCATAAGGTTAGTCCGAAGAGGTTCTGGTAGACCAGAACTAATCCTCACCGCCTTGTCCCGGCTTCCATTTACCAACTCAATCTCCTCCGCCCCTCCCAGGGATCACCAACCGGCCTTACGAGCCGCTTCTCGATGAAGGGTTCGATCTCAATTGCCATTGTCTTTTTACATTTCTTGACCCCCATTCCTGGATGAAATAACAAAGACATCCAATAACATCGTCGGGCGAGTCTAAGTCTCTCGCCACCTCCTCTCTACTCCATGCGTGGGAATTTGATTTTGAAATGAGGGATGGGGGTCACGACTTGAGAGCCGTCAATGTAGGCCTTCCCAAAGATGGCGTTATGGTTAATCCACATGGACAACATAGAATTTGCATATTATCTCTACCTGCTGAGGGGCTGTACCGAAGATAACCGGGAGTTCAATAGTGCCTGCAACTCTGACTGGGTCGTTGCCGAAACCGTATAGAGGAGCCTCCTGCCCGACCTCCATTTTATGCCCATCAAGATGCATCCTCTGATAAGCATGGGCATACAGAATATCCACCGAAGATCCATTGTCTATCATCATGCGTTTCACATCCACCGAGCCCACTTGTGCTGTGATCACCAATGCCCCTTCATGCGGCTCGATGGGCTCCGAAGGATAATCCGCATCCGTAAATGATATGACGGTTTCTGGAAAAGGTCTGTCAATCTTCAGGGTAACATCTGTCACTGACATGAACGAATCAAGATAAGCCCTTCTCTTCTTCCCTACCAACTTCCCTTGCTGCACTCCACCGGTTATTACATCAACGACTTGCCTTGGCGGTGGTACTGGAGCATTTTGGATGGGTGGTGCTTGAACCGTCTGAACAGTACGGTTGATAGTCTGTTGATCCTGGCGGTCCTTCTCGACCACATCTTTGAATCAATGGCCGCCTCTAATCTTCTTCTCCACGAAATCCTTTAAATTGCAACACTCATTAGTGTCACGGCGCCGACGATGATAACCACAATATTTACGAGGGTTGCCATGTCCCGTCCCTATAATTATCACGAGGTGGCTCAAAGAAAGGTTGGTTTCGATCCGATCCAAAATTACCGATCTCTCTCGTATTCAATTGGGTGTAGACCTTTATTAACCTTCGTAGGCGTAAACAGTGCACGATCGTTGCCTTTGCCGCCACGAGTTATTGTATTCTTGAAACTACCTTCCGACCCTTGATTATATCCCCCACTCTTCTCTCGATCAACTTCACCTTGGGAATCTCTATCTCCTTTAATTGGCTCAAAGAAGGATTTTCGGACTATTCATAGCCTCTTCTACGACAATATAGCTTTACATTGTCAAAGGCTTCGCCAGTGCTTTTCGGATGGTGAAACATCAACTTCTTCACCAACTTCTCCGACTTAACCAGATCTAGCCCATTCTCGAACAAACCCATACTTGAGATCATTAAGGTCTGACACCGACCAACCGCTTCCCTAAACCTCTTTACATATTGGCTAAAAGATTCATTTGGCGAATCGTTGGATCTCAAGCTTAAAGAACTCAGAAGCTTTCCCTTCTTCTTTGCTTCCAAAACGTCGTGGAACTTATCACAAAGCTCGGTCCTAAGAGGAAATCGAATCCGATGGTAAAGTCCCCATCCACTGCTTCTTGCGTCTTTTCTCGTCGTGACAAAAGTGTGACACTTGGCAAAGATCGGTGAAGTCATAATAGTCCATCACCCTATGAACGCCTCGACTATGGTCATAAGGATCTCCTGACCCATCATAGCTCTCCATACGAGGCAACTTTTGGTGATATCCGCTTTCTCCTCGAGAATATCCGAGGAAAAAGGGATGCCTTCTTTCCTGAGTGTCTTTCACCGTTGGACCTCGGCAACCGCTTTGAGCTCTTTCAACTCCTTTACTGTAAAAATCAACACCTTCTTCATGCGATGAGATCTCCTTCTCTGAAGCGACGTTTCATCGCGCTTCGAGTGGATCGACCTCTTCTCGCCGATCCCACCGCCTCAGGACTTCTTGATCTGCTCTGATGTATAATTTCATCCTCATGATGAGAATGGTTGTGCTGGTACGCTCTTCTTCTGGTTTCTGGCACGATCTCTCTCGACCTGCTTCTTCGTCTATCATCGCCGCGATGCGGTGAACCAACGACCATCAGTGCCTTCTTCGAGGTCAAGGGAGTTCTGCTCTTCGATCTCCTCCTACTGCGAGAACGATCTCTAGACACATGCATGGAATGCTCCAGTTCCCTACCCTCTCGCCGGGGTATCTCCTTATGCCTACTCCGTCTCTTGGACTAAACATGGCTAGATGCTTCGTCCCTTAACTCAGCCACCCGAAGCATCTGTTCGGCTATATCTTCCATTTGTTTTAACAGAACCTCCAAAGCCTTATCTGCTTCGTCTGCCATCCTCGCCAATTTGGCAGCTCTGTCCTTTTGACAACTTCGGCGATGAGTCCTGGTCAGTGAGCCTTCCGCCCGCCCCTGATCAGGATCACGCTCCTTATCAGCATTGAAAACCAACTTCCGTCTGGCTCCACCATAGATCTTCGTACGAAGTTCTCCTGAGTTGTGTTTAGAGGCCGTGCTTTGTTGAGCACTTTTAGAAGGACCCAGACGATCCTTTATCAAAATACGAGGCGTTGATGAACCGATACCATCGCACCGCCTTCTTCTTCGTTGTACCATCTCTACTCTTCATCATCTTCCAAGTAGGTTAAACAATTGTGATTGAAAATTTAAATGACACTAGAACAAAGCCCTCCTTCTAGCGCCTTGATGTTAACGCTTGAGATCTTCTCGCCACGTCCCCAATCACGTAAGACGCCCTGATCCTGCACAGTAAACATAATAAACACCTCAAGCTTGACGGCTGTTCCGTCGGGGGATAGCTCAGGCGTAAGAGTCAGTAAACGTGTTCACAAAGTTAACAAAATGGAGGATGTAATGCCTAGTGTATTGAGAGAGATGATAATAATTATTAAATCTATATCCCATTATGAATGGTAAAATGTGTGTACATACCTCTTTGTGAAGACTTCCTTGCTAAGCTATACTCTCCTTTTCGGATTATCGTGTGCCTACTACTACCTGACACACCCCCTTGATCTGATGGGTTCTACCGACTGCATGTAGTTAATCCACTGCCTTTGGTCACTGTTTCTACCGCCGGCCGGTTATAATCCCATCCACATTAATGCTTGGCAGGTTCTCTAGTCAACCGTCATGCTTTTTCATCATTACAAGTCAAAATAATAGATATTAAAATGTCCAAAGGATCGATCCACTGAATCAATCTTTCTTTATAAGTTAAAATGGAAATAATAGGATAATCTGAAACAATGACTTTCATGGTTCAATAATAAAGGCCCAATAAATCAATTAAATGAGTAAACCTGATCTACCCGGCCCAATGAGAGAAAATATCATGACCCAACATATATAAATATATATATATATATATATATATATATATGTTATAAATAAGTGTGTTATTGAAACATATCCATTTCAGGGGTTAAGTAGAAAAGAAGCACATGAAATGTAATCCTACTAATTTTAGATAACATGCACATGATCCTATAATTAATACAAATCTCCAGCCACATGAGTGACGATTTTTTGTTAAACACATTCCCTTGTATTTCTTTAATTAATCCCAAGCATCTTATCGCAATAACACCTGTTGGATCAAACTAAAGCTTCATTATTAATACAATCGCCTGACATGATTAAGAAAACTTAGGAACAACTCACATTTGCAATAAAAACGTATGAAAAGAAAGTCGACACACATGACTTTGGGAAGATTAAAAATATATACATACAATATAATAATCTTCCAAACGTTAATAAAAATCGGAGGTTAATACTATGTGTATCAGAAATATTCGATTTAGGAGTCTTAATTAAAGAAGCAATGGTGCATTTCTGGTTATCTCATTCCCTTCCTTTACCGTGACAGGCTTTTCAAGAATCTAAGGCTGTAGTGTAAAGCTATGGTGGTGGTGGTAATGGTATGGGTTGACTATCACAAAATCTGTACAAAACTATGAAAAAGGGGATATCGCTAAACCTACCTCCATTTGTATTCTCTTTGATTGCGTTGCTGTAATGTGTTCCTATCTTGGTTCAACTATTTCTTTTTTAATGCTCCCAGTACAATATATTTCATAATTAAATATATCATCACTATTATAATATCAATAATCGATCAAACCTCATAAAAAAGAATAAACAAACCCACAAACAAGCAAGCCGAAACAACATTCAACTTATATTCAACATTCAATATTCTTAATTATTCCTCCTAATGAATCATTCTACTTTCCGGGATAATGGAAAAAATTGTGTTTGATTACCATTGAAATAGATTGAACCATTCTTATTCCTCCTAAATTTATGAATTTTATTTTTTGGAGGGGAATAAATAATGAATCATTCCATTCTACTTTCCATTCTATCCCTTTAATCCAAATGTAATGTAGCATAAATGATACCATATAAAATGAGGGAAAACAAACTTAAAACATGCACATAATCAAATTATAGATGGTAAAAGCAATAGTGCATAACAATATAAGAAAGGAGTTAATTAATTAAGGTGGTTTGGTTTGATGACTGACCTTCCTTCCGGTGCGGCATTACGAATTCAGTCAATCGGATAATCAATTAAATTTTAAATAAAAGTAAAACCACCCGGCCGGTTCATTATGAAAAAGGATCGGACGGGCACGGCTGAAGATTTTGTTTCCACATTTGGGATTTTTTTTACTTTTTAAAATTATTCAAGATATTTTTAATTTTAAAGTAATAAGTAATATTACTTTTGTTCCAAACTACAGTATATATATATATATGATAATAATCAACTCTTGAATGTTAATTAAATATATCTTTTAACTCAAATTTGAGATAAATTTTACAGTTTACTATTCTTGAGATAGTTTATAATATTCATCATTATTAATTAAAATTAAAAGAATTCGTATCAATTTTAAATTTTAAACTCTCTTAAATTAAATACGAAAAGTCAATAATGATGTTTTAAATTTATGATGAGTATTATTACTCTTTAAATATTTTATAATATTCATCAGTGTATCGACTAAAATAAGAACTCAGATTAATTTTAAATTTGAAATTGTCTTAAATTTTCTTTAAAAAAAATTAATAATGGTATAATTTAGTTTAAGTTTTGAAAACAATAAATATAACAATTAGTTCACCTTCTGCTCTATAATATAACTTTTAAAATTAATTTAAGCCACTTTCAAACTCAAATTTGACATAATTTTATTTATTTTTATTAATAAAATAATAGACATTATAAACTATTAAAAATTGCTAGTAATTTTATTCTTTCATAATTTTACTGCTTTTTTAATTCCGAATTTCAAAATATCTCAAATCTTTTTTAAAAGCTGATAATGATTTTATAAGGAGTGATATTATAATTACTTTATAATTACATTATTTGAATTAAAAAAATTATGAATTGAGATATATTTATAATTTTGAGAGAAAATGATAAAAAAAATTTCAATACAATATGAAGTTCAAAGTGTAATGGAGATGCGGGGTATCGATCCCCGTACCTCTCGCATGCTAAGCGAGAGCTCTACCATCTGAGCTACATCCCCTATGTTCAACTTTTGTGTGATTATTTATAAACCTTTCGTCGAGTACTTCTTTTACTTACAAGTATTGAACTTCGTTATGCCCGATTGCCCGTCGACGAAATTTGTCCCTGTATTTTTCGGATTTACTCCACTCCATTATACATTTTTTTCAATTTTATTCAATACAATATTTTTAAAATTTTAAATAGTATAATTGAAAGTAACATTAGTCAATTAATTTATAATATTGAACAATATTATTGCTCCAAAAATAAAAAATAATATGACATTCTTTAACTAATTGATGAATATGTGAATTTTTCATTAAAAATTCAATGGTTGAAAATTCTTTTAAAGTTTTAACGATAAAAATATATATTATTAATAATTCTAATTTTTTATTAAATTAATCGTAATATCATCAATTATTTATTAACCTATTTTGTTCATTATTATAAAAATTATTAAGGTAAAAAATAAGATATAATGGATGAAATTGGAGCGACCCCATTCGTGAAAATCTATAAATAGAACGATTTGGATACCCATACTACCATTTGGTGTATTCCCCTCTCCCCTCCCCTCTTTTAATTTACACTTGTAGTGATTTTTATATTTGAGAATTTGAACTTGTGATTATGACGTGTGTTAACGCCAAGATCTTTCTCCACGTCTCAATCACCAAGACGCGTCCGATATCCTGCACAGTTCAACAAGTCAACACCAAAAGCTTGATTACCGACTCGATCAGAGGATAAATTCCTATGGCGTGAGAGTCAAGATTTCGGCGATCACAAGGTCAACAATGGAGAGAAAATATTATCTAATACCTGAGATAGAATAATAATAATGAATGTGTATGTTACCTACCTTCTTATGTGATCTTAGCCCCATACATACTCCACTCCCGGTTTACCGTGCCACCCATCATCTCCTGACACCTTTTCCCCCACTCCCGGTCATTTTAGCCGAAAAGAAAGTAAATTTACTTCCACACCTCACACTGCTTTCCACCACCGTCATTATCCGAGTCCCATCCTCATTAATGCCACGCAGAAAGCGTGGCGGACACGATGATCAACTATCACTTGGCATAATGATTACTGGTCAAAGTTGATTAAGTGACAATTTGTATAATGGGCTAATTCAACGACTAAGCCCAAATAATGGAAATAACCCCAACGACCGGTGTAAGACCCCATCTTTTATAAATAAAGATGATTTTTTCTATAAATATTATTTTTGAATATTATGGAATAAATTTGATATAATGTTATAGTTGTGGGTAATATTTATAAATTTTGCAAAAGTATGCAAGTTGTTATAAAATATTCGTTTGGGTGGGAATATTCTTTTTGTTAGTGAATATTCGTGATAAATGGCTCAATCATTGGTGGACCCCATAATGTAATTATTGTCGGATTGATCGAAAAACGACAAAAATATTTTATAAAAATAACTATGGAGGTGTTACTGCTAAAAGCTGTTGAACTACCCGGGTAAAAGTACAAGAATACGCTGGAATAGAATGCAGAGAAGACACTCAGATTGATTATTGATGCTTACGTGAGAAGTCACTCACCTATGCTTTCGATTATTGCTACAAGAATTCTTTGCATCATATCTCTTATATTATTGATTCAATTATTATCACAAGATCATCTCAGATAATATGTTATAGTATTAAATCAATAATTGAGACGACAAGTTATAAATGATTAATAATTGTTGAAAGATTAAATATGTGTTGATGAAAAAAAAAATGATTTGTGGTAAGTTTGATTATTTTATGGGGGCTCATATGTCATCATCTAAGAGTCTCTTCACAATAGTAATTACCTTCGTCAATAGTAATTACCCTTGTGAATAGTATTTACCTTCAAATCAATAGTAATTATCCTTGTGAATAGTATTTACCTTCGCAATAGTATTTACCTTCGTTAATAGTAATTACCTTTACCGTAAGTCGAACCACTTGTCGCTTCACATTACACAGCGTCCGAACCACTTGACGCTTCACATTACACGAGCGCCAAACCAAACCAAATCAAGCCACTCGCCTTTTCACATACTAAGTGCTGTGCTTAGAAATCTTCTATAAATAGAGGCCTAGGGCTTCATTATTTTTCACTTAATTCATTCAAGCTATAGAGAGAGAAAATATAGAGAGATAAGAGAGAAAGAAGAAGAGTATTTTTGTTACTACAATCGCCAAGCAAAGATTCAATCTTCTACCAAATGTAAGGGGTGTTATTCTTTCTTATTCATGAAGAGAATCGCTGTTATTCCATCGCTTATTATTCTGCTGGAATAACTCAGATACGCTTGCTTACCCTATACTTGGTGACATTCTTCTATGATTCTCATTGGAACATCCTGTCATATGTTTTTACACCGACTGGTTCCGCTCTTTATTATTCTGCTGGAACATCCTGTCATCACAGGTTTTTTACAATCGACCGGTTCCGCCTTTTTATTATTCTTGCTGAATATCCTATCTGTGTGTTTTTACACCGGATCCGTTCCATCTTTATTATTCTCATTGGAACATCCCGCTTGCGTGTGAATTTCACCGACCGGTTCCGTTATTTATTATTCGCTGAATAACCTCGTCTGCAAGCGCCTATCGCATGCACGGTGATTTCTTTTGTTATTACATTCTTTATTATACCCAAATAAGTTAAAACTTTGACTTCTATACTCCATGAAATTAGTGGAATATCCTTGATATTTGCGTTTCATCCAAAGATCTTTCATGAAAATATTCTTCCGATCATTCTTGAATTTTACTCTACAAAACAAGATTATATTGATAATTTGGACGTTAATAATTCCCCGGATAAAATAATTCTTGAACTTGTTTTATCAATTCTTATATCATTGTCATCATCCCTCATGTTTATATTTTTTTAAAGTCATCAGCAATTCAGAAGGTATAGATGGACTTGGTATGATTATGACCAGAGACTATTCTTATGTAATCACGACCGTAATGTTACAAATGATGTGGTAAAAATTCTCGATTAGTCAGTAGTGCATCGATGGTCGATTGTTGGCATGATCATGACCATTAATGAATACACAAATATTCTTGGCCCGTAGTGCATGAATAATTGTGGTCGTGATACTAAAGAATATCCTCGGCCAGAGTAGCGTAGGGTGATTCGATGATGTGAATATTTATTAAAGTCGAGTCTCATTTATAACAAAGATGAAAAACCTTTAAAACCCTAAAAGATAGTAGACTTTATTTTCTACTTGACTCTTTTAATGGATCAGATATTCACTGCAGCTTAAACCGGTTTGTTCATTGTATTTTATCGCTTTAACATTGTTGAGACTATTGATAATTTATTCGCATTATCTTAGTCATAATATTTCTTATCGGGCTAGTTGAGCTCACCCTTTCTTTCACCGTTATTCTCTTGAAATGAGAATATAGCTAGGATTTAGTCTGGGAAACGAGTGATGGTCCCAAGATAACATTAGTAGTCCTCACTATTCGTGAAATAGTGTGATAATAATTGTAATGAGGACTCTTTTTGAGTTTGTATAATATCTAGTAGATGATATTTGATTTAAACTCACGCTTTATGTCGATTGCATACACGGCGCTTATGTTAAGAAGTTGTATTTAAATTCTGCACCACGTAAGTGGCGACCCAAGATGGGTGATGTATACCTAATTTTGGGGCGCCACAACAGTATCGAGCTTAGGGATATGATCCTCGCTAAGATGTGAGAATAAGACTAGGAGGGGAGAGACGGGGAATACCTTCGCTAGTATGACCTACCTAAGTTTATGTGCTATTTTATTGGTTGGTCGGAAGATAGGGATAATTTGTTACACGTCAATTAACCTTTTGTTTTGTGGCAAGATTCCGAAAATGACATCCCGAGAATGTTGAGAATAAAGAATGGAGCGCAGCGATTGTTGATTCACCACATATCAATAATCGTGATAATGTACATCGTGAAGGCGACAATCCTCATGCAAATAACAACACCGACCAAATGATGAATGATCTAATGTTCGGAGGCTTTATGCAATTTATGCAACAAAGAAAGCAGAGCGACTCTGCCCAAAACGTGGGGTGGAAACACTGAAAACTCTCGGGCGGTCCACCGCTAAACAATTCAAGGAGCTGGGACCACCGGAGTTTAAGGAGAGCCAAAACCACTTCAAGCGGAAGCATGGATAAAGCAGATTACACAAGATATTTGATGTCTTGGGATGCTCCGAGGAGCAAAAGGTTCCTTCTTCACGCTTTTATGTCATATGGAGAGAGGCAGACATCGGTGGGAATCGGTAAACGTACTCAACCTCATTGTCATCAAGATATCTTGGGAGAAGTTCCAGAGTCGTTTCAACGACAAATACTTTCCTGAAAGTATTCGCCACACGAAGGAGGTGGAATTTATCAAGTTGAACAAAACAATATGACCGCGTGCAATACGAGGCAAAATTTATGAGTTATCACGGTTTAAGGCCCCACTTGGTGGATAATGAAGAGAAATGGCGCGAATGTTTTAAGAGGTTTGAAGTCGAGATACGCCAACATCTTATTTCTCATAAACCGTGTTTGTATTCGGATGTTGTAAATAGGGCTCGCTTAGTGGAACGCGATAATGAGTCAACACAACTAAAAGAGAGCGGTAAGAAAATTATAATACCAAATGAGTAGTAGTCATCGGTTGACAACAAGCGTGGAGGGAATCAATGGGCCGAGATATGGTAACCACTTCTGGTGGTAATCGTACAAAACAATAAGAATGGACATTTCAAGAAATCGGAGATTCAACAATGGTGGAAAGACGTCAAAGACCAAAGACCCATTGTTAAGGAAGGAGAAAGACCACCTATCATATGCTTCAAATGCGGAGGAGAGGGACACATCAGTCCAAACTGCGCCATGCCGTCCAAAGCATGTTATAATTGTGGAAGAGAAGGTCACTTAGCTCGATTTTGTCGCCATCAAGACAAATTCACTAGGATGGAGGCACCAAAGGCCATCCCGTAAAATTCAAAACCCAGAAAGTCAAGAGGAGAGCGTTTTGTCATGACCTCCCAAAGAGCAAGGAATCCGAATGAGGTCATCACGGTAAGCTTATCATAAACTCTAATGAAGTCTATACTTTATTTGATACCGGTTTCTACCCATTCTTTTATTTCTCCTACTTGCGCCATCGATTAAATTTGACTCAGGAGAAATTAGACTTTGACTTATCTGTGGAAACTCCGTTGGGAAAAACCTTCATTACATCCAATCGCTTATAAGTCTTGTTTGGTTCAAATCGGTACCCTCACATTACTCATCGATCTTATTTCATTAAAAATACTTGCATTTGACGTGATTCTGTGGATTGATTGGTTAACTACTTATCATGCAAAAATTGATTGTTTTCGTAAGGTTGTTAGCTTTCATATTCCTAATCAACCTATTATGCTAATTCAAACGACCAAACCATTAAAATCAATCACGGTCATCTCAAGCCATAAAGCTATTCGCTTATTGAAAAATGGATGTCAAGCTTTCTTAGCTCATGTCACGATTTAAATAAAAATACGCCGCTTTAAACGATATTCCTATTGTTAATAAATTTCCGACGTATTCTCAAGAACTTCCCGCCTACCCCAGAGCGTGAAATTGAATTTTGTATCGACCTTGAACCCGCACAAAACCTATTTCCAAAGCCCCATATCGAATGGCTCTATCAACTTCGTGAGTTAAAGACCCAACTCGCAGGAATTGTTAGACATCGGCTTTATTCGTCCCCAGTACTTCTCCTCGGGGTGCTCCTGCTCTATTCGTGAAGAAGAAAGATGGGAGTATGCGACTTTGTATTGATTATCTGGAGTCAATCACGTCACCATCAAAAATAGGTATCCATTGCCACGTATTGATGACCTGTTTGACCAGTTGCAAGGAGCCAAATTCTTTTCAAAGATTTATCTTCGTTCCAGATATCACCAATTGAAGATTAGAAATGCTGACATTCCAAAGACGGCTTTCAGAACTCAGTACGGGCATTATGAATTCCTAGTCATGTCCTTTGGATTGACTAAAGCTCCTGCTGCCTTCATGGATATGATGAACCGAGTATTCAAGGAATATTTAGATCACTTTTTGGTCGTCTTTATTGATGACATCCTTATTTATTCCAAAAGCCGTGAAGATCATGAGCAACAACACTTGAGGTCGACACTCCAAAAGCTTCGTGAATATAAGCTTTATGCCAAGTTGAAGAAATGCGAGTTCGGCTTGAAGAAGTAGCATTCCTTGGGCACGCGGTATCAAGTCATGGAATATCTGCTGACCCAAAGAAAGATCAAGCTATTCAAAGTCGAACAACCTAAATCGATGACCAAGTACGTAGCTTTCTTGCTTAATGGGTTATTATCGGAGGTTCGTGGAAGGATTTTCTCGAATCGCTATTCCATCGACTCAAATGACTTCGGAAGATACAAAGTTCTATTGGAGCGAAGAATGTGAGAAGAGTTTTAAGAACTCAAGAGAGACTTATTTCAAAATCTCGCTCGACAATACCATCCGCTCGAGGGATTTGTCATCTACAAGTGATGCTTCGGCAAAGGGTTGGGATGTGTTCTCATGTAACATGGAAAAGTAATAGCCTATGCCTCATGACAACTCAAAGAATATGAGAGGAATTATCCTACTCATGATCTAGAGTTAGGCAATTGTTGTCTTTGCACTTAAAATTTGGAGGCATTACTTGTATGGGGAGAAAGTGGAGATCTTTACTGATCATAAAAGCCTCAAATATTTCTTCACTCAAAAGGAACTCAACATGCGACAACGACGTTGGCTAGAACTGTTGAAAGATTATGATCATACCATCCAATACCATCCTCGAAAAAGCGAACGTGGTAGGCGACGCATTGAGTGAAAATCATACGCAAAGCACGAAAGCGATGTTGTCAACGCAAAGGCCCATTTTGTGTGACATGCAAAGGATGGAGATAGAGTTAAAGACTCTGTGGACGATGTGATGATGATAGCGAGTATACGAGTAGAGAACCGACTTTAATCGATAAAGTTAAAGTCGCTCAAGCTACGACTGGAGCCGATGCGTATGAGGAAGAAAGTGCAAGAAGGTGATATCGCCTAAGCAAGAATCGATGAAGAAGGAATACTTGAGTCAACTCCGGACTTTGTGTTCCTAACGACCCCGATTTAAAGTATAATATCATGATGGAGGCGCACAACACACCATTTGCAATCCATCTCGGGAGTACCAAAATGTATCATGATATTCGCCATACATTTTGGTGGAGCAATATGAAGAGAGAGATAAGCATTGCTTTATCTCAAGGTGTCTAACTTGTCAACGAGTTAAAGCGAGCATCAAGTACCAAAAGGTCCATCAGAACCACTTGAAATTCCGTAATGGAAGTGGGAGCACATTACCATGGATTTCGTTAAGCACGGCCTTCCTAAAGTTTCTCAAGGCATTGATGCGATTTGGGTCATTGTTGATAGATTGACCAAGTCCGCTCATTTTTTACCGATACGAGAAACTTATACACTTGAACGCCTTGCTCAGTATGTACATAAACGAGATTGTAAGATCGCATGGTATGCCTAAGATCCATAGTTTCGATCGAGACCCAAGATTCACTTCACGATTTTGGGTTAGTTTGCAAAAGCTATGGGCACAGACTTACGATTTAGCTTTCTAGATATCATCCTCGAGACTGGACGGACAATGGGAGAGGACTATTCAAACTCTTGAAGATCTATTAAGACTCGTGTCCTTGATTTCAAGGGAGTTGGGACAAGTTCTTACCATCGGTGGAGTTTTCCTACAACAACAACAGCTTATCAAGTAAGTATTGGCATGGCTCCATTCAAGCGTTGTATGGAAGAAAGTGTCGCTTCTCCAAAGATCTTTGGGATGAGGTGGGTGAAGCAACGTTGTTGGGACCGGAGTTGGTACGTATGACTACGGAAAAGATTCAAACGATCCGACAACGATAAAAAACCTCACAAAATCAACAAAAAGTTATCTTGATCTTCATCGAAAGGACGTGGAATTCGATATAGAGATCATGTGTTGTTAAGAGTTGCTCCATGGAAAGGAGTTACAAGATTTGGAAAGAGAGGAAAACTTAATCCTCGATTCATCTGGTCCATTTTAATCCTCGATCGAGTAGGAACTCGTGGCCTATAGACTCGCTTTCTGCCAAATATGTCTCGTGTTCATAACGCTTTTCACATATCTATGTTACGTAAATATGTGAAAGACCCGAACCATATTATTGAGTTAGAACCGGACGAAATAGCGGAAGATTTGACGTATGAAGAGGTTCCTGCTCAAATTTTGATAAGAAGGAACATATTCTACGCCCAAGGTTATACCTCAAGTCAAAGTTTTCAGGAGGAACAACGATGTTGAGAAATGACTTGGGAGTTAGAATCAAATGAAATCAAGGTATCCTTACCTCTTCGACATACCAGTGTACGCACTTAAATTTCGAGGGCGAAATTTCATAAGAAGGGGAGGTTGTAAAGACCCCATCTTTTATAAATAAATATGATTTTTTCTATAAATATTATTTTGAATATTATGGAATAAATTTGATATAATGTTATAGTTGTGGGTAATATTTATAAATTTTGCAAAGTATGCAAGTTGTTATAAAATATTCGTTTGGTCTGGGAATATTCTTTTGTTAGGGAATATTCGTATAATGGCTCAATCATTGGTGGACCCCATTAAATGTAATTATTGTCCGGATTGAGAAAACGACAAAAATATTTTATAAAAATAACTATGAGGTGTTACTGTTAAAAGCGCTGAACTACCCCTAAGTAAAAGTACAAAGAATACGCCGTAGTCGTTGCAAGAAGACACTCAGATTGATTATCGATGCTTACGTGAGAAGTCACTCACCTATGCTCAATTATTACTACAGAATTGTCACGATCATATCTCTTATATTATTGATTCAATTATTATCACAAGATCATCTCAGATAATATGTTATAGTATTAAATCAATAATTGAGACTACAAGTTATAAATGATTAATAATTGTTGAAAGATTAAATATGTGTTGATGAAAAAAAATGATTTGTGGTAAGTTTGATTATTTTATGGGGGCCTCATATGTCATCATCTAAGAGTCTCTTCACAATAGTAATTACCTTCGTCAATAGTAATTACCCTTGTGAATAGTATTTACCTTCGCCAATAGTAATTACCCTTGTGAATAGTATTTACCTTCGTCAATAGTATTTACCTTCGTTAATAGTAATTACCTTTACCGGACGTCGAACCACTTGTCGTTTCACATTACAAAGGCCAAACCAAATAAGTCGCCCACTTGCGCTTTCACACGCTACGGTGCTAAGCTAGAAATCTTCTATAAATAGAGGCCTAGGGCTTCATTATTTTTCACTTAATTCATTCAAGCTATAGAGAGAAAAAATATAGAGAATAAGAGAGAAAGAAGAAGAGTATTTTGTTACTACAATCGCTTTGCAAAGATTCAATCTTCTACCAAATGTAAGGGGTGTTATTCTTTCTTATTCATGAAGAGAACTGTTGTTATTCCATCGCTTATTATTCATTGGAATAACTCAGATACGCCATTTACCCTATACTTGGTGACATTCTTCTATGATTCTTTGGAACATCCTGTCGCTCAGTGTGTTTTACACCGACCGGTTCCGCTTTTTATTATTCTGTTGGAACATCCTCGCTCATGTGTTTTACACCGACTGGTTCCGCTCTTTATTATTCTGCTTGAACATCCTGTCTGCAGGTGTTTTTACACCGGACTGGTTCCGCCTTTATTATTCTCATTGGAATATCCTATCCGTGTGTTTTACATCGGATCTCGGTTCCATCTTTATTATTCTGTTGGAACATCCTGCTTGTGTAATTTCACCGACACTCGGTTCCGTTATTTATTATTCTGCTGGAATAACTCATCATCTTGGCCTATCGCATGCATGGTGATTTCTTTTGTTATTACATTCTTTATTATACCCAAATTGGTTAAAACTTTGACTTCTATACTCCATGAAATTAGTGGAATATCCTTGATATTTGCGTTTCATCCAAAGATCTTTCATGAAAATATTCTTCCGATCATTCTTGAATTTTACTCTCTAAAAACAAAGATCATATTGATAATTTGGACGTTAATAATTCCTGGATAAAATAATTCTTGAACTTGTTTTATTGAATTCTTATATCATTGTCATCATCCTCATGTTTATATTTTTTTAAAGTCATCCGTGGCACGTGGTGCATAGATGGACTTGGTATGATTATGACCGAGACTATTCTTGTAATCATGACCGTAATGTTACAAATGATGTGGTAAAAATTCTCGATTAGTAGTAGTGCATTGATGGATGATTGTTGGCATGATCATGACCATTAATGAATACAAAATATTCTTGCCCGTAGTGCATGAATAATTGTGGTCGTAATCTAAAGAATATCCTCGGGTAGTAGTAGGTGAGTGATTCGATGATGTGGAATATTTATTAAAGTCGAGTCTCAAATATAACAATGATGAAAAACCTTTAAAACCTAAAAGATAGTAGACTTTATTTTCTACTCGACTCTTTTAATGGATCAGATATTCCACCGCAGCTTAAACCGTTGTCTATTGTATTTTATCGGTTTAACATTGTTGAAGACTATTGATAATTTATTCTCGCATTATCTTAGTCATAATATTTCTTCTTGGGCTAGTTGAGCTCACCCTTTCTTTCACCGTTTCTCTTGAAATGAGAATATAGTTTGACGAGTCGGAAACGCAGTGATGGTCCCGAAGATAAGATTAGTAGTCCTCACTATTCTCGTGAAATAGTGTGATAATAATTGTAATGAGGACTCCTTTTGAGTTTGTATAATATCTAGTAGATGATATTTGTATTTAAACTCACGCTTTATGTCGATTGTACACGACAGTTATGTTAGTAAGTTGTATTTAAATTCTGTACCATGTAAGTGGCGACCCAAGATGGGTGATGTATACCTAATTTTGGGGGTGTCACAACCGGATCCAACGAAAGGACCCAATGAAATGATCAAGTAACTGGGCCCAAACCATTCGGAACAACCAGGACTTAGCATAACATGATCCAAGGGAGGAGCCCATTAAGTCTGGCCCAATAAGAAAAAGGATTATGACCCAACATTGCCCCCTAGTCTTTTATTAAACAGGATGTTTAATGAAAGACTATAAATAGTATAGGTCCCTGACATAACGAATTATGATAAGTCACAAGAGGTCCAAAGTGAAACTCACCAAAGCCCATCCAAATCGGTCCAAATTGATATCAGGAATAGAAGTGGGAAGCCCAATGAGCAAAGCCCACACGGTGAAGATATTTAGACCCAAAAACGACAAAACCCTTCCCATTCATCATCATTGCGAATGAATTAAATGTGCGCCCTCGATTCATCAGTAGTATCACAAGATATAAAAGGTAAACTTTACCAATTCTGACAGTTTTACCTGCTAATTTGAAATTTGAACCTTTGAGCTTTCTTCTCTCTGCAAACTTCTTTCTCTGCTTCACGAAATCTTAACAATGGTGACCGTAAACTCTAGCCAAAACTCTCCCAACCCAAACCCTAACCAAGAGGGTTCAAGTTCCAACCCCCAATCCACAACCATGGGGGGAAATCCTTCTCTGATCCCCTCTGCCTCAGTCTCTGACTTTTTCAAGGACGGGGAGCAATTCCCTCATGCCAACATCCCTTCCTCTGTCACGGAATCTGAAATATTTATGCTCAGGACTCGTTACCAGATTCCTGACATGTACGCCATGAGGGCCCCTGCTCCCGAAGAGCGTATGTACCAGCGACCGGACGGTTGGGTCGCCATGTCAGTCACCTTCTTGGAAAAGGGGGTTCGCCTACCTCTCCATGTCTTTTTATCGTTACCTCCTAGGGTTCATAGGAGTGGGGCTTTACTCAATTAGTGCCCAAACTCCTACATCCACATCCTGGCATTTATTACCTTCTGTCATGAACTAGGGATTTCTCCCTCCGTTGACATCTTCTTCACCCTCTTCTCTGCTGGAAAGTCTCGAGAACGAGGCTTCAAAATGTTGAGCAAGTAGTCTCCCTGACCCAACACCAGGTTCGAGAGGAGACCCCTGATGGATACCCCTTCCAGCAACAAGGGTTGGCACGAGAAGTGGTTTTTTATCACGGGGCCCGAGATCTCTTCTCTTCCAGATTGGACTACTTCTGATCGGGTCTCTGCTGACTTTGGAGACATCTCCGAAGGGCGTGTGAGGGAGATGGCAGACTTTTTGAAGAAGATTCTTCCAAAAGAATGGAGTTTCACACTTCTGACCAAACAAGCCTGGCTATATGACCACAAATGTAAGTTTCGAATAACTTTGTAACATAATTTCTGAGATATATAAATGATACAGGTTCTGATACATGGTTTTTTGCAGTGTCTCTGATCAAACCGACTCCATTGGAAGTGAGAGACCTGGAAGATTTTTTAGCGGGCAGAATGCAGATGCGAGTGAAGAGCATCCGGCTGAAGAATCTTCCCGGGTTGATCCCCCTATCATCGATCCACCAACTACTTCCCTTCAAACTGATGAACCTCAAACCGACGAACCCAACATACCCAAGAAAAAACCTCTACCTCGTAAGAAAAAGATCCGCCAAACGATCCAAATCCACTCAACCAGAAACAAACCCCGAAAGTGATCCGGAAACACTTCCCGAAGCAACCCCCCAAACAAACTTCTCAACCGACCCCAATCCTCCAACTTCTGAACCTACCCCGGTGAGGAGGAGCCTGCTTGATATTCCTTTGCACGATCGGGCTAAGGTCCTTCGTGTAAAGAAAATAAGAACTAAAATAACCCCCTGACTGCCGAAGAGCTCCGAGTTCCCACCTCTTCGGCTGTCATTCCTCCGACTACGTCCACATAAATCCACGTGCCTGAAGATGAACCGACCGGGTCTGTCGCCACTCCAACCCGAAAAATAAAACATCCATCAGACAGCCACCCCGGTTCATCTTCTGCACCTTCGCCAACCCCCGAACCCACTCCTGCTCGGTCCCCCTCTCCCGAAACCATACATGTGGACTCCTCGCCAGCTCGCAATGAACCCCCACCTTTTCCTTCAAGACAACCAACTACCGAATTTCAACAGGACGCCATGGCCTCCCCAACGATGTGGCCTCGATTCAATGCCCACTTTCCCTTTCAACTGTTCAACGCCTTTGTTTGTGAAACTGATGATCATCGGTTCGGGAACAGTTCGAATGGGGATTTACTCAGCGAGGGCATGAGCTACTTGGCGAAGGTAAACGATTCTCTTCTTTATTTCTGAATTTATCTTCATACTTATACATCTGAAAACTGATCAAATAATATTGGAAACACATAGGCCAATCTCAGGTTCGGACGTCTTCGTCAAGAGGTCCCTCGGCCGAATCAGGAGAAGAGGCCCTGAGGAAGGAGAATGCCCTTCTGAAGTCTGCCTTTGCTAAAGAAAAGACTCAACGTGAATGCATTCTTCATACAAAATGAAGGGCTTCAAAAGAGTTAGCTCAAGCCAAGGAGATGTGAAGGCCTCCAATGAAGAGCTAAAGTCAATCAAAGTACAAAGACGAGAGATCGTCAAAATGAATATTGACTTGGTTCAGAGGAGCGAGATAAGGATGGAGAAGATCGAGGAATTGAAGGCTGATGCTAAAATCCTGACCAAGACCATCCATATACTGGAGGCGATAGAGACTCGTCATATGAATAGGAGGCTCAAACTCGAAGAAGAAATCCGAGAACTCAAGGCTCTTCGGGACCTTGGGCCTCCTTTAACCGATGACCTTCGCAAACAAAAATATGTGAAAGTCACCAAAAACTTCGAATCTAAATCAACGGGGAGATAATGAAGATATATTCTGAGAGTTGCGAGCTCTGCCGAAGTCGTGGCAAGGAGAAGCTGTCTGCTGCCAACTTGGATCCATCCTTACTCGATTCTTCAGATGACGAAGATGGCGCCTGAAGTTGATGTTCTTATTTTTGTTTTCTTTAATTTATAGGACTTTGTACAAATTGTCTAATATTGTAATTAGATTGAATATAAATGAAAAATGGCTTCATTCCTTATGACTTCGGTGTGTTTATTTTCTGCCAATACTCCAATATTAATTTAAGTGGAAAGATGCACAAAACTTTTATGGATCTGAATCAATCATATAAGTATCAACTAAACATGTCGTATAATGAGATAAGATGAAGTTAAAGAATGAGGCATTCAAACTCGACACTTAGAAAAATTTTAGGTAATAAAGTAAAGGGATACTTATCGATTCATCAAGTGTGAGATGATCCGCTTTATTAGGGATTTGTTTACCCCGAAAGGCCTAACAAAACCAAAAGATGACATTTGCCTACCACGAAGGGCCTGACAAAGTCTGAAAGATGACACGTGCCTACCCCGAAGAGCCTGACAAGGTCTGAAAGATGACACTTGCCTACCCCAAAAGGCCTGACAAGGTCTAAGTGTCGACAATTGCCTACCACGCAGGGCCTGACAACGTCTTAAAGATGACACTTGCCTACCACGAAGGGCCTGACAAGGTCTTAAGGACCACCTGCCGAAAAGGCTACCATCGAATGGTCAGCGAGTCCACCCGAACCTCCTAACACCGATGACGTTTGCCTACCACGAAGGGCCTGACAAACTCATAAGGACCACTCACCAAAAAGGTCGCCATCGAATGGCTAACGAGTCCACTCGAACCTCCCTAACACCAATGACGTTTGCCTACCACGAAGGGCCCGACAAACTCATAAGGACCACTCAAAAAAGGCTACCATCGAATAGTCAGTGAGTCCACCCGAACCTCCTAACACCGTTGAACTGATCAGCAACGAAGACAAGATTTGTTTGAGAAAAAAGGGAACTTTTATTGATGATGACATAAATATTTACAGACTTCAAGTGTACTGACATCATTTTTACTGAAAGTACTTCCTAAGCCTGCCAGCGTGCCAAGTATTCTTAATTGCTGACCCATCTAATGCCTTCAACCGATAAGTCCCCGGCTTCGGCACTTCAGTAATTTCATACGGTCCTTCCCAGTTTGGCATCAGCTTTCCCAGATTCTGAGGCGTAGATGCTTCAGTTTCTCTGAGGACAAAATCTCCTATTTTGAACCTTCGAAACTTTACCCCATTATTATAATGCTTGGCCACTCTTCGCTGATAGGCTGCTAATCTGATTAAGGCTGTTTCTCTTACTTCCTCAAGCAAATCAAGATTGGCCTTGAGCCCTTCCTCATTGTAGATCTCTCTGAATTGACTAACCCGAAGACTTGGAGATCCAATTTCAACTAGGACTAAGGCATCAGTACCATAGGCCAGTTTAAAAGGTGAATCCCCCGTTGTAGTCCTCGGAGTAGTTCGATAAGCCCATAACACGCTAAGTAGCTCCTCCCGCCATCTCGCCTCGGCCATCCAATCTGCGCTTGATCCCATTCAAAGCAGCTGCTTCGCTGGTCACTTCAACTTGTCCATTTGACCGTGGATGAGCCATCAAGTCTTTCATCTTTGAATCCCCATTCTTTCAAAATGCTTCAAATTTTGATCCCACAAACCGACGTCCATTGTCCGATATTACCACCTTAGGAATCCGAAACGAAATCTCGATTCTTTCAAAAATTTCAAGCATTCTGTTCGTTATTAACCTAAGTGGTTTTGCTTCTACCCACTTAGTCATATAATCGATGGCAACTATAACAAAACCGACTTGACCTTTTGCCTTCTAGAGTGGACCCGATATATCAACCCCCGACGGCGAATGGTATAGGAGATAAGATCGAGTATAGCTCTTTACCGTGGTGATGTGATCGGATTTGTTGAGTTGACACTTCTCGCACTTTTTGACGTATTCATCCACTTCTTTGAAGATGGTAGCCGATGGTACCCTTGTCGGCACTTTTATAGGCTAATGACTTAGCCGCCATATAGTCGCCACAAATGCCTTCATGTATTCCCTGTAGAGCATATTTAGTTTGGATGGAGTCGCATTTCAAGAAGTGGCGATGAGAAAGCCCTTCTAATGCATCCCCATCAATCGAACAAAATTAGCACTCTTATACTTGATTTTCTCGGCTAGCATCCGATCCGAAGGTAGAACGCCATCTGCGCCATACTCTATATATGGAGTCAACCAAAGATTGGTTCGGTCAATGCACATCACCGATTCATAATGGACACTAGGATGTTACAAAATTTCTAAGTAAACCGACCCATCAAAGACGTTAACATCCGTAGTGGCTAATTTGGAGAGTGCATCAAGAATTGAATTGTTATTACGCCAATTTTAAACTCGTAGGATTGGAAATGTTGAAGTTGTTCCTTCATTTCGCTAGATATTTGATCATTTTGGGCCTCGAGCTTCATATTCCCCGTAAAGTTGCTTAACGACTAACCGAGAATCATCAAGATGATTATTCTTTGTACTTTCAAGACTCTTCGCCATCAGTAACCCTCGCAAGTACCGCCTCATACTCAAATTTCGTTGTTTGTCTCTTTGAATGAAATCGATGGCTCGTTGCACCTTGAATCCTCCCACTCGTCGAATAATCCTCGCTCCCATCGACGTCTGTGGTAGAAGACCCATCTGCATCTGGCGTCCACGAACTCTCTTCTGCTCAAGAAGCTGCAATCGCTTCTGTCTGATCCTTCTTTCTTCGCCACAACTTCATCGACTTGAAACGAGCATTCAACTACAAAATCAGCCAAGGCTTGTCCTTTGATGGCGGTTCGGGGATGATATTCAATGAAAAATTGGGATAACTCCATCGTCCATGCAGCTAATCTCCCTGATACCTCAGGTTTGCCCATAATCTTCTTTAAAGGCTGATCTGTATATACTATTACCAATCTACCCTGAAAGTATTGCCTAAGCTTTCGACTAGCAGTTATTAAAGCAAAAGCAAACTTTTCAATGTTCGGTACCTTGTTTGAAAGATCCCGAAGGACACGACTTACATAATAAACCGGTCTTTGCTTACTGAACTTCACGCACCAAAACGCCAGTTGGGAGGCGTCGCGATCAAAGATCCAAAGGTCACGTGTTCGATCCACGCTCACCGCACCAAAACTGCTTCCTACCGCCAAATCTAACTAGCCGCTAAGTACAAATATAGGGGTTCAAAGAGGAGCGGGTTTCACCAAAAAAGTGTCAAGATAGGTAGGACTTGATGCTCGGAGGCGTCCTCACACTCCAAGTCTATTGAAACGTCTTTGCATTCTTGACCCTTTTTCAATGTATTAAAGAACGGTAGACATCTTTCTCGCCGACTTGGACATGAACCTCCTTAAAGTCGCAATCCTTCCAAATGACGTTGAACATCTTTAAATGACCGAGGAGTCTTCATGTTCAGGATTGCTTGAATCTTCTCTGGATTGGCTTCAATTCCTCTCTGACTGATAAGATAACCCAGAAATTTGCCAGCCCCTAGACCGAAGGTGCACTTAGTGGGGTTCAATCTCAAATTGTGATGACGAATTGTCTGAAAGCATTCTTCTAAGTCATCCAGATGTTTATGCACCAACATGCTTTTGACAATCATGTCGTCTACGTACACCTCCACATTCCTGCCCAGCTGATATCTGAAGACATGGTTCATCATCCTCTGGTATGTGGCTCCGGCATTGATGAGGCCGAAAGTCATTTTCTTGTAGGCATATACCAAATGATGCGTAATGAACGCCGTCTTCGGTATATCCTCTTTGCATATGGAAATTTGATGATATCCAGAGAATGCGTCCATGAAACTTAACAAAGCATACCCCGAAGTGGCATCGATGAGTTGGTCGATGTGGGGTAGCGGGTAGAAATCCTTCGGACAAGCTTTATTTAGGTCAGTGTAGTCGATGCAGACTCGCCATTTACCATTTTGCTTCATACCAAAGACCACATTCGCCATCCATTGTGGGTTGTCAATCTCAAGATGAAGTCACCACCACCAACGGTTTTGCAATCTCTTCATCAATTATTCGCTGACGTTCAGGTGCGAAAATCCTCTTCTTCTGCCGGACTGGCTTCTTTGACGGGTCTACCTCCAGCTGATGCTCAGCGATATCCCTGCTTACTCCTGGCATATCCTGAGGCTCCCATGCGAAAATGTCAACATAGCATTGCAGGAGCTCCACAAGGTTCGTCCGGAGAGGTTCTGGCAGACCCGAACCTATTTGCACCGTCTTGTTCTCCTTGCCTGGGATGAGCTCTATCTCCTCCGCTTTCTTCATTGGTGGCGACCAACCAATGGTTGAACTACTCTCTGTGAAGGGTTCGATCTCTATCGCCATGGTCTGCTTCGCTTGATACTCCCACTCCGAAGTGATCACAGATGTTCTATAACACCTTCTAGCCAGATCCAAGTCCCTTTCACCTCATGATTCCATGAGTAGTAGGAAATTTGATTTTGAAATGAGGAATAGAGGTCACGACTTACAGCAAAGCAATTAAAGCGGGCCTTCCCAAAATAGCATTATAAGCAGAATCTACATGCACAACATAAAATTTGCAAATAATTTCTACCTGTTGGGGGGCCGTTCCGAAGATGACTGGCAGTTCAATGGTTCCAGCCACCTTGACCGGGTCATTACTAAAACCATATAAAGGAGCCTCCTGTCCTATCTCCATCTTTCGCCCATCTAAGTGCATCCTCTGATAAGCGTGGGCATACAGAATATCTACAGAAGACCCATTATCTACCATCATCCACTTCATATCCACCGAACCCACTTGCGCGATCGGCATCATGATCCCTCGTCTTGTTCGATGACTTCCGAAGGGTAATCTTCATCGAAGAAAGAGATTACCAGTACTGATAAAGGTCTGTCGGGTCTTGGGAGGGTACCCGCCACTGACATGACCAAATCCAAGTAACCGGTAGCTTTTTCCAACGAAGTTTGCTGTAAGTACCCCGGTGATGACATCTACCACGTGCCTTGCAGTCGCGTTCCGAGCCGGCAACGCTTCTTAATCGGGTTGAAATTCTTTGAACAGTGCCCTCTGTCTCTTTGTTGATTAGTTCTGGCGTACCACATACTTGAATTAAAGCCCGCCTTGTACCTTTCTTTCAATAAAGTTCTTCAAACTAGCACGATCGTTTGATCGTGACCAAGCTTGATGGTAATCACAATACTTACGAAATTCCCTTTCCGGGTTTAATGTTATCTCGAGGTGGTTCAAAATAGGTTGATTCTTAATTTGATCCAAGATAATGACCATGTATACATGTGTTGAGTCTTTATGTCGTCCTATTCACTCTTCTCGGTGGAGCGACGAACGCCCTCCACCACTCTGCTCTCCAATTGTTATACTTCTTCAACCGCCTTCAGTAGCGCGGTCTTTATTCCTTCATTCTTTTTTCGGTCTCTATCGGCTCTATCCCGATCTGTCTCCTTAAACCGGGTCCAAAGCAGGGCGTTTGAGGTCATCCATGGCTTCCTCCACCACGATATAACCTTCACTTTATCGAAGGCTTCAATGAGACTCTTCGGTGATGAAACATTAACTTCTTCACCAAATTTTCTCCGATTTGACCAGATCTAACCCATTCTGAAACAGTCCAACGGCTTGTAGATCGTTCAGGTCTGTCACTTGGCCGACTGCTTCACGGAACCTCTTCACATATTGGCCCAAAGACTCGTTCGAAAACTGTCGAACCTAAGCCAACGAACCGATTGGTTTTCCCTTCTTTGTTGCTCCCGGCGAGCATGAAATTTACTGTACATGTCTGCCCAAGATGAAATTGAATCTGAGGGAAAAGTCCCCATCCACTGTCGGGCATCTTTTCTAAGTGTTGTGACAAAAGTATGACACTTAGCAGCATCGCTAAAGTCATAATAATCCATCGATCGATTGAACGCTTTGATCAGTGGTCATAGATCCCCCCGATCCATCATAACTCTCGATATGGGGCAACTTCTTGGCGGGGTCAGCTTTTTCCTTAAGAATCTCCGCGGAAAAAGGGGATGCCTTCTTTTCCGAAGTATCTTTCGTTTTTTGTACTTCGGCAAGCTGCTTCCGAAGTTCTTTTAACTCTTTGACCAGATACTTTACACCTTCTGGTTGAGATGATGCTTCTTTTTCCGGCGAGGTAGACCGGTTTCTTACAATAGAGCCTTCAACTCTAGAAGGGCTTCTGCGATGACGAGTGTCCACAGGGTGGTGTACCCTCAGTAAACTCTCAGGAGTACGATCTCTAGATATGCTTCGTCTTTGAGCTCGGGCACTATGGCGAGAATGTGCAACAAAAAGGGCTTTCTTTGTGGTTTCAGGAGTATGATCTCTAGATCGACCTCTTCGTTCTCTCCGACCCTGCTCCTTAAAATCGACAGGGTGATGTACCCTCCTCGATCTTTGAGGAGTAGGGCTTCGATCTTCTTCTTTCTCGAGTTCTACCGAGACTCTCGTCCCCGAATGAACAGTTCTTTCCCACTTTGGTGTCCTTGCTCTTGGATCGATTATAACCGAGCTCTTCGTCTCTCAACTCGCCATCCGGGCCATCTCGCTTTCCTATATCCTCGTCACGCTTCACGAGTACTTCCATAGCTTTATTCGCCTCATCCGCCATCTTAGCGATCGTGAAGCTTTTTCGTCTGGTCCTCTCAGATCGAGTTCTAGCGAAGTGCCTTCTACTGCTTTCCACCGTGGCGACGCTTTCTCCATCGGAAGACTAGCCTACGTTTAGCCTTGCCCACCGCCTTCGACCGAAAATCTTCAGTGATCGTTTGGACGTTGTGCTAGCATGAACACTTATTGCCGGTCCCAAACGATCCTTGACAGACACTCGTGGTGTCGATTCACTTTGGCGACCCTTCGTCGCCTTTCGTGTGTAGGTGTTCTACTTTTCACCATGAATATCGACGTAGAACAAACACACGATGCGTGATTGAACAATACTCAGAACACTAGAACTCAACCCCTCCTTCTAGCGCTAATGTTAACGCCAAGATCTTTCTCCACGTCCCAATCACCAAGACGCGTCCGATATCCCCATACGATTCAACAAGTCAACACCAAAAGCAGCTTGGCTACCGACCGTCGAGGGATAGCTCCGGCGTGAGAGTCAGTATCGGCGATCACAAGGTCAACAATGGAGAGAAAATATTATCTAATGTCTGAGATAGAATAATAATAATGAATGTGTATGTTACCTACCTTCTTATGTGATTTTAGCCCCATACATACTCCACTCCCCATTCATTTCAAATTAAAAGTAAGCGACTTACTTCCACACCTCACATCATTTGTTTGCCACCGCCGGTCATCTGAGTCTCATTCTCATTAATGCCATGCAGAAAGGTGGCAGACACAATAGTCAACTATCACTTGGCATAATGATTACCGGTCAAAGTTGGATTAAGTGACAATTTGTATAATGGGCTAATTCAATGACTAAGCCTAAATAATGGAAATAACCCCAACGACCGGATCCAACCGAAAGGACCCAATGAAATGATCAAGTAACTGAGCCCAAACCATTCGGAACAATCAGGACTTGGCATAACATGATCCAAGGGAGGAGCCCATTAAATCTGGCCTAATAAGGAAAAGGATTATGGCCCAACAACGTGGACTAATATCTAACTAATATCTAACAAAGCTAGCTACTGACAGGTTAATTTTCAAGTGTTTTCTTTTCTTTTTTTCATTTTGTGCCAATCCATGCATAGAAGGGGAATAAGGAGCTTGCACCGACTTGTGCGACTCATGAATATCGAACTACACTACACTTGGCTCGACATGATTTCCGGAACAAAACTTAAGTATATATTCCAACAACTAGATCTCTTACCATTTAATAGGAGATCTAATAGTTTGGGTAGGAATCTGATCGCTAATCAATCAAAACAATTCTTACTAGCGGCAATGAAAATGATTAAGTTGTTTTTAATTTTATTTGAATTTTTAAAATGGTGTTATTTTTTCTGGCTACTAGTAGGACACGTGGCCAATCGACTTAATTAAACACTCAACCTTGTTTTTTTTTTTTTTGTTGTAAATGATTTTAATTTTTGTTGATTGAGGCAATATATGGAGTTTGTTTTAGACATTTCATTTCATCCAGTTATTAGGATAATTTATGCCTCGACCATAGTAGTTAAGAAGTAATATTTAATGTTCTATTTGTAGGTAATTTCAATCAATTGATATTTATTTATTGATAGATTTAGTTATTTACTTGAAGAAACAATCAAATACATTTTGATATTTTGTAACAGATTACACTTTTAATATATTTTAGTGTTTTGGACTGTTTGATAAAAAAAGAAGATATATATTGAATTATATCATGCGAATGCGTATATATACAAATAAGAAACTGATATTTTCACATACTAAAATAATATTTTTACGTGAGTCTTTATCACATGAAGGCGAGACATACTCGTTATTCATATGAGAGGGATCATATAAAAATATCAAAATTATGTAAACATATCACTTCCCTACAAATTAATATCATTGGATTTCACATACATATGTACTTTCTTTCATATGCTTGTGCATGGGTTACCTCTATATATCTAAAACGTGCACGAGATATATATAGCTCTATCTTACAAAACATCCATGAAACTATATATATATAGCCTATGTTAGGCTTATAATTAATATATGTCCTTTTCTCTTGCAACCTCAAAACTATATATATAAAGGTGTTATTTGGCATCATATATATTCGAATTAGATATATCAGATATTAGTCTACCGAATTTCCATCTTCAAAGTTTCTAAACGGAAATGGAAAGAACCTGGGTAAGGCGTAAGTTTCGAAAGTAACAACGTAATGAAGCTAAGTATCTAGCTAGTTTCTCGAAATATTCCAAATATCAAAAAAATTAATTTTCTTAATTTGTCTATTCTATCACCTAATAAATTAGTGTCAAACCTGTCTTGTAACACCCCTTTTCGAAATAAAAAGGGAGGTTATTCAAAATATAACAAAATTGATGAATTTAATAGCAAAGCTCAAAGCCACAAAAAAATAGTCTTAATAACTGATAATACCATAAGTCAACCGTAATAAATTTCAAATTGTCTCAAATCACAATCTAAAATAATTATTGTAATTCCAAGTAAACTGACACATCAAGTCTAAACAGAATATTTCTAAATCATTGGAATGAATGGAGCTCTCATCACACTTGCCCTTGATCCCCCTGATTACCTTCCTAAGAAAAAAATACAAGTATGAAGTCAAATGCCCAAAGACGGATATAGAATACAAATAATGAACCGAAATAACTAACTCAATTAAATGAAACGAAACGAACTGAAACGAAACGAAACGAACAAAACTAACACAACAAAATAATAGGCTGAATCAAATGGTTGGGTGTTATTTCATACCGAGCTCAGAACAAAACAGAAATATACCTTGCCACACAGGCAAGTCAAATAATGCCACACAGGCAAGTCAAATAATCAAATCAAATAATGCCACACAGGCATGTCACACACATTGGACCGCGAATCCAATGCATGTAAAATCGGAAGGTGTGTTTGGCACAAACATCACCAATCCGCAGAACAGAACAGAAAACTAGGGTCGACCCATACGCCTCCCACAACAAAACACCAAATGGCCAACTCCCACCGGAGCACAAAACGGAGACGCCGTGGACTAATCACACCGCCACGGAAGGTGTCATGCCTCGGTGCCAAGAGGATATGCTGTGGTACCCCATTGTGTGGTTATAGCTCGTATACCCTACGGTATTCTAACAAAATATAATGTCACAACACATGCGACACAACAAAAGGGTTCTAACATGTACATGTTAAACTGAAACGAGATATCAACACAAAGTCTCCAAAAATATTAACATGCACATTACTACAAATATCAAAATAAATTTAGACATGTTGTACTAGTCTACAGAGTACAAATATGAGTTCTAACTATGAACGCCAAACGAAATTATCACAATGAATTTGACAAGAAATAATCATGAGGCAATACTAATTTTCAAAACGCATAACGAAACGAACGAATTAAAGACAAAAGAGTCTCATTGAAAGAAAGACGGAATCAAGTACTGGATTAAGCAATATAATACCCAAAATTATATTCCAAAAAAATAATTCCTTAAATTCCTCTGTCTGATCTAATAAAATAAAATGAAATTGTATTATAATTCTAATCATTAATAGCATAATACTTTACAATTAGTTATTAATTAAATATTAAAAATTTTACTAGCAAAATAATTTAATCCGAATGTATAAAATTTCATTACTTCAGTTAACTATTAATCAGTGTACTATATAACTAAATTGATATATATAATCTGCCAACATAGATTTCACTCCAAGTTCCCATACGTATGTCCATGTATATTATGTAAAATATGCATATTTTATTAATTAATTACACACATATCATCTATTTCATATGATTATTATATAGACATTTAAATAACTATTATAAAGTAAAACATCCTATTCTGTATCTCTATTACTAATTCACATGATTCCTTCATAAAAAGCATTGGGTATGACAGTCAATTTACATAAATTTAGTAAAATTCTTAATCAATGATTTGATATCTATATGCCCTTATATGCACTGCCCATTACATGTATAGTAAAAAGAACTTACTTGAATTATTTTTTTTTTAAATAACTCTGCTGCTATATTTTCCTAAAGGTAGGCGCCTCCTCCGTTGTTTTTCAGATGAAGAACCAGTGGAAATAAAGAATAGGGTTTGCGTCAAATATGATGTAGTATTGTTAGGTTTTACAAATTTATTCAATTAAAAAAAAATATTTTATTAATTAATATAATCTAATTATTAACTCTCCAAATTTTAATAGAACTTTAAAATTACACAATTAAAAAAAATAGACCCACTTAATTTAAAGCTCAATTTTACCAATTTAATTTGCCCAACATTTATTAATACATTAGCCCACAAAAATTAAATAACTAGTTAATCCAAGTAAAAGATAAAGTACAATTAATATGCTTTAAAACAAAAATCAATTTTTTTTTTTTTCGGGTATTACTAACAAATGGAGAATACTGCATAGCTTGTTCTCAGCTATTCATGTTAATGCACCTAATTAATTAAGCTAACGATATAGATGACTTAATTAAATTAAAGGCCATTAAAATGGTTTGTTATGCTACGGCACTTCTGTCCACCCTGAAATATTGTCATCATGCATGGAACGCAATGAGACCAGCAAGCGAGAACTAAAGAAAGAATTTGCAGTTTCTGGCATATAGTATATAATTTCAAATTTTAGATATATCCTTTTTTGATTGTGAGGGGATATAATTTGACCCTTTAATTCAGCCCTCTAATATTAAGAATTCTTAGTTTAATTTTTCCAGACATGTTTAGAATAAAGTTAGACCACTAATGCCCCCACATTAATTAGTGTGTTCAATTAATATTGCGTTGAGAGAATATTGGTAAAATTGAAGAATAATTATTTGCGGGAACTATATTCTCATGAATTAAATACATATTGTCACGTGTTTATTTTTTAACTTAAAATAATTTCATGTCATGTTTATTTTGTCTAGAATTATTTAAAAGATTGAATAAAAATTTACCGTTTGGACTATTATACCTTTAATACTAATAACAAAAATATAGTACATCAAGTTGGATCCTAATTAAGAGCCGTACATATTAATTCAATAATGACGTATGGATTTTAGACAAATTTGAGACTAACATTAATCATCAAAATTAAAGTAGCATAAGTGGCGGGTTACCTAAAAAACTTAACAATCAATGGATAGACAATTTAGCTCTAAATCAAGTGGTACGAGATCCTCCCTACATCATATAATGGTTAATTAATTAAGATGTCTGAGTCTTTGTTTAAGCATTGTGCATGTGATCAAGCTTTAGTTGATGCATTAATCATTATTTGACATCTTTACTACTCCCTCCGTCCCAAATTAACTACTACAAATTAACTATTCTTAAATTAATAATTAAGCATATATAAATATATTTCTAAAATTATAAAAATTAGGATTAGTAATAAATTGTATATACTTTCTTTTGGTTATAATCTCTTCACCTATATTTTAGCAAAAATAGTAAAAGTTTAGTTTTAAAATAGTTGACTTTAAAAAACAAAACCAATTTAATTTGGAGCTATCTATCTTGCAAACCAATGTCCACTGTTGGAGAATGTTGTCAAGTACTACCAATGGCTAAAACACATTTAAGAATTTCTAGCACATTTATGAATTCCCAAGGATAACTGTTAGAGTAATTAATTTTGAAAATATAACTTGGAATAGAAACAAAGGACATACGATTCAAACTTATATATAATTAATTAACAAATTAATAAGAAAAGAGAAAAGATATGTGGTTGTTACAACATATATAAGAAAATCAAATTAACTTACATGTAACTGCATATATATTTACATGGAAAAAAAAATGTATACAATATACGTATGATTACACGTATACCTAGACTGAGACTTATATATATATATATAAAGATCTCAACTCGATAATATAAATAACTTATCGCTATTGTACTGGAGACAGATGACCCAAAAGTTCTATTTAGGACGTGAATTGAATCTTGATCTCGATTCAGTCAAAGTTAAATATCAATTATTACATATGTTATTAGAACGGTTTAGAGTGTGGTTAGTCTGGAGTACACGTCTCCTTGTATTAACCTAGTCGAAGAACCAATGTTATTACTTATTAACCCAAATTGGGTGTGGAAATGAATGGTGGCGGTGGAGATAGTTTGGTATATTGATCTACAGATCGATCATCAGCTTTTGAACTTGTCTCCTTTGGGTTTGGGTAGACATATAAGGCCCCTTCCCTGCCATACATTCATCTCCATATCTCTGCCCAACTGTTGTTCCATCTGATCATCTATTATATATATATAGGCAGGCTTCCCCAAGTCTTCATCATCACTTCCCTCGAGCTAGTGATCTTGATCAGAAAATAATTAAGATCATCAGCATTTGGCTGCTGCCAAGACCTTAATTAATTTAGATAAATGGCAGCTTCAACTGCTCAGATCTTGGCTTTCGTTTTTGGTCTCTTAGGTAGGTATAAATTAAACATGCATGCATCACTTTGAATTACCTCTTAGTAATATATAAACTTGATTTTTGAGCCATGCATGCAAACTTATATATCACTTTGTTGCATGGCTGCTGATCATTATACGTACATATATTTTTATCTGGATGGTATATTATTCAGAAACTGTGCATCACATATTATATCTTCTTGTTCATTTCATATACTAATTAGGTATTTGTCTAATTTGATCTTATTTATTTTCCAATTGTATCAATAGGGAATATTGTATCATTCTTGGTGTTCCTGGCACCCCTGTAAGCCCCTCTTAAATTCTTGAAACCAAGCAAATATATATATATATATATATATATATATATATATATATCTCCAAACTCGGATATATCCACGGAAGCGGAGATTTGTGTTTTATTTATAATCTGAGTACATAAGATTTTTATAATAGAAGTGTATATAACTACTATCTCTATCCTAACCCTGGCCTTTTTTTTCAAGAACTATTTTTCAATAACTCTCATACACATCATATGAGCCACAAGTTCTAACAATTAGTAATAACTTTGGTGTCTAATTATTGATTCTGGGTGTGTGAATGTATATATATAATATTTATGATCAGGCCAACATTTCACCAAATATACAAGAAGAAATCATCAGACGGGTTTCAATCAATACCGTATGTGGTAGCCCTGTTTAGTGCAGCCTTGCTGTTATATTATGCATTCCTCAAGACAAATGCATATATGATTGTCAGCATCAATGGCATTGGTTGTGTTATTGAATCAATCTACCTCTTCTTGTTCATAATATATGCTCCCAGAAAATCTAAGGTAATTTCGATTTCTCTCTGTAGCTAGGGTTTATAATTTACTACTATATCAAAATGCATGCATGAGAGCACTAATTAAATAAAGTACATGTTAATTATTATGGTTTGAATATTATCATAACTAAAAAAATATTGGTGTTTAATTAATTTGCAGATTTTCACAATTGGGTTGGTACTCATATTTAACGTAGGGGCCCTTGGGTTGATTGTGCTATTCTCTGTGCTCCTAGTAAAGGGTCCCGAGAGAGTTACACTTATAGGATGGATATGTGCCACAATCAATATCGCTGTATTTGCTGCTCCTCTAAGCATCATGGTACGTATGTACCTACTTAATTTTAACTAGATTCATATATAGATAGGTTGCAAATTCACGTGTGTGTGAAAATATATATAGGTGGAGGGAAGATTCATAACACGATTAAAAACGATTAAAAATGAGTATACAATTTTTTAAAATTAATGTCCAAAATTAGAAATGAAAAATCACCCGCTAAATTAATATTAGTAGCGATGATTAGAAATGAGAAATCATATCATGCTATATATATATATTAATAGTATATGGATGTATATTTATTTTGATTCATAACAAATATCTTAAAATCATCATGAATCATTATCCATATATATATATATATATATATATATATATATAAAAATGAATTTTAATATTAAAAAAAAGTCTAGATCAAGACAAATGTGCTTTTTTTGTTTTTTTAATTAATTCAAATAATTAGCTCAACATAAATAAATATATTTCATCTTGCAGAGGCGAGTGATCCAAACCAAGAGCGTGGAGTACATGCCCTTCACTCTCTCATTTTTCCTCACCCTCTGTGCCACCATGTGGTTCTTGTATGGATATTTCGTTAATGATTTCTACATTGCTGTAAGTTTTGCGAAATAAACACTTAGATCGATGCATTATATATCGATTTCTCGTGATCTTTTCAAAATATCATTTCACTAGTTCCCATCATTGTTTCTTTCTAATTACTTTCTCTTAATTATTTTGCATGCATGGACATTTGGCAGTTACCAAACGTACTAGGGTTTTTACTTGGATTTGCCCAAATAATGTTGTACTGCATATACAAGAATGCCAAGAAGGATAGTACTGATGATGAACTCGATTTGAAGAAGCATAAACCAGCTGGGGTAGCCGATGACAAGTTTTTGAGCTCACCAGAGATTGCTAAGTTTAGTGGTCTTGATGGAAAAGAAATGGAAGTGGAGGTAGTAGTGTGCAATAAACCAGTCAACGTTTAACTTGACAAGCTATCGTACTTATTTTATGTAATTTTACTAAGAAGGTTCGAGACAAGAAGCTAGCTCTAATTAATTATTTAAAGTATGAAGTTACAATTCTCTTTTTTTACCCCTTGTGTTCTTTTTAATTATAATATAACAACTATGAAGTTCCTCCAATGTTGTATGAGCTTTTAATAAGTGCATGTATTGTACTGATCAATGGATAGAGGTTTACTGGAATTAATACCTTCCACCACTTTGTTCATAATTACTTATATACTATTATAACTTATATATTATTATAGAAGGTTGAACGATATATTTATCCAATTAAATTGTCATTTATTTTTAAAGTTGTTTTTATAATTTATTTTTTGTCAATTATATCTTTAAAGTAACACATTGTACGTGTCAAGTATTTAGATATTACATATATTATAGTATGTGTTTATGAATAATGTTAGATACATGGCAATTATTTTACAAAACGTTTTATAAATTATTAATGTGGCATACTTTCACCCTCAAACTTTTTATATAAGAATTGTAAAAACTACATTGAAATAATTTGTTGATTAATATGTTGAGATGAAGTATGTCACATCACCCGTTTGTAAAATGTTTATAGAATATATAATTTGTGTCTGTAGTATTACTCATGTGTTTATTACATATACTATTATATTGCATGTGTTTACTATTATTATAAGTATTATTAGTGTTAAAATATATAAAGTCAAAACAAAAAAAATTAGTAATTGATTTCTACTAAATTCAAAAACTTAAAACATAGATATGAAATTCTCTCTTATCTTCCTCTTCTGCCGTCTCCGCTGTCTGTGCCCGTTGTCCAATATCTTAGATCGCTTCCTTCGATTGGAACAACGTTGTTCACGTACATTTTTTGTGTTTCTGCAATGGCGACGGCAACCTCTGCTCTCCTTTCCAAACCCTTATTGCTGACTCAAATCCGACCACTAATTTCTTGCCACCGTCTTAATTCGTTCCAACTGCCATCAACTGTCTAATTGCTACCCTTAATTTTTTCCTCGTCTTTTAATTCATTGATATGTCTATCTTTTTTTGATTCCACGTGATGAGAGATTGGGTAATGGTGGGTTTGAATCATTTTGATTTCCATTTTTCTGAATTTGAGGTTTCTCTCATGAGTTCGGTGGTTGCGTTTTCTGGGTTGTATTTGTTTCTCTTAATCTGATATTGAATTAGTCAATTAAAATTTATTTTTCTTTTCTATTTTAATACTAATATATGTTTAAATTTGAATTAGTTTATTTAGATTTTTAATTTCTGAATTATATAATCTGATAATATATTTATAATACTCATAATATTAAAGACACATTTGTCCTTGGTAAAATGGGACGTCGGATTTTGGGCTAATTGGGGAAAACGAAACACAAAAATGTCACTTTAAAATTTTAACTGACAAAAAATAAACTTTAGAAACGAATTTAAAAATGCGGTACAACTTAAAGGGAGGGAAGTGTAATTTAATTTTTTTAAACATAGATATATACCCTTGTACAGAGGTAATTAATAGCTCAATGTCTCTAGAGTTTATAAAAATCTTGAAATTTAAGCATTAAACAATAATTGGGTAAATAGTATTATTATAAAAGTGAATACTATTTTATATAGAATAGTTAAAGAAAAAATGGAATTACAATTAATGTAAAATCCCAACTTTTTGAATAAAAATAAATTTTCTATAAATATTATTTTGAATATTATGGAGTAAAATTGATATAATGTTATAGTTGTGGGTAATATTTATAAATTTTGTAAAGATACATGAAGTTGTTATATAATATTCGATTGCTTAGGAAATATTCGTTTTGACAGGAATATTTGTACAACTGGCACAATCATTGGTGGACCTAATAAACTATTATTATCATTTGATTGAAAAACGACAAAAATACTTTATAAAAATAACATGCGGAAATTTTACAAGTTAATCGTTGAAACACCCGGTGTTAAAAATGCGATGTCTGGCGTGGTTGCATAGTAAGCACCAGTATTAATTATTGATCTTTACGTGATAAGTCACTCATTTTTGTTGGTATTATTAATGTAATAATACGAAAAAAATTTATATAAAACAAAATACTTTTATAAAGTTATTCTATAAATAGAATATATTATATTCTATTACGTAGTGTTGTATATATTCTGCAAGTATTTTGTATAGTAAAATCTTTTTATATAAAATGTAATACTTTTATAAAGTTATCTGCTTTTATTAAACAATAATTAGAATATATTATATTTTATTATCATAGTAAGGCACTGCGTAGTGTTTTGCGATAGTAAAATCTTTTATAAAGTTATTCGTTTTATTAGATTATAAATAGAATATATTATATTTTATTTAAAAATTTTTGTTTTAAATATGGATAAAATCGATTAAAGTAAATCAATCTCGATAGCTTCATGAGTTAGTTACTATCGCATTCCATTTTTCTATAAATAGAAGCTCATTCATTCATTATTTTCTTACTAATTCACTAAAACTCTAGATAGATAAACTATAGAAAGAAGAAAGTATTACGCTACTTCACTACTTATATATCCAAGATTTTTCTTCTTAAGTAGGGAATATTATTTGTTGTACTCAGTAAAGGGTGTTATTCTTTCTTATTCATGAAGATAACTGTTGTTATTCCATTTCTTATTATTCTGTTGGAATAACCTGTATACGCGGTCTACCCTATACTTGGTGACATTCTTCTATTATTCTATTGGAACATCCTGTAAGACCCCAACTTATTATTAATGAAATTTAATTTTCTCTATTTATTATTTTGAAATAGTAAGGGTTGATGTGATTAATGTGGATAGTTAGGGGTAAAATACGCAAATACTTCAAAATAAGCAAGTGGTTATAAAATATTCATTGTTGTCGGGGAATATTAAATGCACGCAGTAACGCATGTGTGGGCCCCATAACTGAGCGAAAGCGATTGATGAAGCGAAATGACAAATATAAGTAGTTTAAAAATAACTGGCGTGGTTATTCACATCTTGTTAAAATACCCTTGGTTAAAACACAAGAAGCACCAGTATTGCACCAATTGTTGATTCTTACGTAAGAAAGGCACTACTTTCGATAATGGTTACGATAATTACTTCTTGGAGATTTTATTGTGTTAATAATTGTTTGCGTTGATATTTTATATTCTTTCATTGTTTCATAATTGTCATTACACGTGATTTTTTTCATTATCGAAGCAATAATTCATATTATCCGAATAATATTATTAGATAACATTATTGGCAATGTCTAGAAAATTACATACAAGGAGAGGTTTGGTCACCAATTGCTTGTGAGTAAGAAGAAATTCTTATTGGAAAGCCCTCTTCCCTGAACCTGCTCGGTTGTCAATATTGTGATTACAGTAATATTATTTGTGAATAATTAATTATTGATTCATATGATGAGGAAAATATTGATTTTATGTGGATATAGATGGAGAAAAATTTTAATGTGACAATTGTTGAAAATTGAAATTTTATCTTTTTCGATAAAATAATTCTTTTAAATATATTATTATATTTTAATAATATAATAATGGTGATATTTTTACAACGAATGTGGGATATATGAGTATCGAGGAGGAAGAGTATTTTGTTGCAATAAATGTTTAAAACATGTTAAACATGTCAATTGGACCCCATTTATCGATTTGAAATTTGATTATAAATTGTAAAATCCCCTGTTTGTGGATTTCGGTCAATTTCTGCTTTGGAATTTGGAAAACTCTCTTCTGTAAAGTTGTAGAGAATTGAATTTCCTATAAAAACTCAAGCGAGATTCAATTTTCTGATTGAAGGGCTATTTATTATGAATTATTAAAGTTAGAACTCTCAAAATAATTGATTTTTGGAAGTTTAAAATATTTTAAATAATAAAAACGTTTTTTGTTTGTTTTTTGGGCTACAACATGTGCATAATGAGCTGAGATCAGATCTAGGAAGGTGGGCGTAGAAATCTTAATATATATATATTAATATTATATTAAATTTTACTAACTTTTGTGTTCTAAAGCATTTTCCTATAAATAGGGTCTTGGGTTAATTGAAAATCACACCGTAAATCAAGTTTCTCTCTATATTATCGAAATTATTCTTGTAAGTATTTTGAGTATACTTTGAGTATTGTTAGACGGTCTGAAGTTCCTTCAAAGACTATACCCTATTCCAAATTAAGTCTTAATCTTTTCGAGGTAAGTGTTAGGTTTGTAATATTCATAACGTAATCAAAATTGCAAAAAGTGCGGAAGCGTGGTAAAATCAGAGTTTAAAAAAATTTACAAACCATATACCCGGATCATCCTTTATGCGCAATTATTAATTTAACGAAAAGATAAAGAATAAAATCATACCCTTGAAGATCGAGCTTCCTCAGGTACAAGTTCACCTCCAATCCTTTTCGCGTTCAACTTGAATCCACCGGGTTTGGTTCCTTCCTTTGATCAACGTTAGCCACCCTCGTGTTTGGCCTCTAGAGGTGATCCACCAAGGAAGAAAAGGAATTCAAGAAGAAGGGTGGTTGGCTAAACCCTAGTTTTTCTATCTCTATAGAAAGGGTGTACTCTCCCAATAATTGGAATTATGTCGTTGTAAAAGTCAACAACCCATACCACCCATAATAAGACTCCTCTTATTAATAGATGTGGGCAACCCACCTTAACAATTAAGGAATTGGGTTTTATTTAATTAATTAAATTCTTTTAATTAATTAAGCTCCCTAATCTTATTAGGGATAATTAATTAAACTCTTTTAATTAATTTAACCTCCTAATCTTATTAGGAATAAATGAGAGTACTTATATTAAATTAATTCCTAAACTCTTTTAGAAATTAAAATAATAATAATTGTAATAATATTAATAAGACTCCTCTTATTAATTTATATTTAATATTTCTAAAATATTAAATAATAAATATTAAGCTATTTAATTTATTCTATCACCATAGATTAAATTAAATATATATAACATTATTACGATTATGCCATTAACTTCTTAAATAATTATTCTTCCTTTTATGGTGTGACCCTTTAGGTTCTCCATATTAAACCTATTGTGAATAAATCAATTAGAAACAATTTAATCTTATTTAAATAAATAAATTAAATAATTAATTTATTTAAATAATATTTATTCTACAATAGGGATAAGCCTCCTAGCGATCAACGACTTTCCAGATAATATAGATTTCAACATTAATCATTAAAGAACCTTTGAGTAAATAGTTACCGTATAATTCAATCCTTCCACCATACAATGTCCCAATTAAATATAAGACATGGAATTACTTTGTCAAGTCTTATTTTATTTAATTATATGTATTTCGACTTCTTAAATGCACAACTCAAATAATGCAAATTAGAAACTCCTTTCTAATTTCATTCTGCTTTAACCAAGGACTACCGGGTTGTCATTTATCGAATCACATAGGACATTTCTCTTTTTTATTGAAGTGGTAGATTCTTTATTGATCATACATTATCTCCATGTACAACTTATTATACCCAAGCATACCTTTTGATATACCCTAAGGGTCTTAAGAATAAGTCAAAGTATAACTCATCATACACAAGATACTATGATGATCTCAAGTCCAAGGATCACTTGTCTACTATCACTACAGAATTCTATTGACAAAAATAAAACTCCATTAGTATTCCTTAGCGAGCCACGCTTCGTTGAACTTATTCTCTAATAAGCACCTACATACTTGCTTTAGTGTCTCCACACAAATGATCATGAGATCAATCATCCTCATCCAATGAGCAAGCAACGTATGTACCAATCTATCCGGATTCACTAATCCCCAATTTAGTAATCCAATGATTGGGAACTATTTTAGTTTTAAGCTTTCAAAGAATTTAGATCTCATTAGAATGATCATCATCATTATTCTAAAAGCATTGCTTAAAACTATGGGTTTATCACATATTATAAAACAAAGATCATGTAGATAATTAAAAGCCTTTAATAAATTAATACTTTTATTAATAAATGAATAAGATTGTTTACAAAGTATATGCTTTATCATCAAACATGATTGGCTTGTATGCATACTACTTTCAATCTCCCACTTGCACTAAAGCCAATCGTCATGGTATCTTATACTCTTCTTCTAAGTGTAGCGATTATCCTGCTGTTGGATAAGCTTTAGTTAATGGATATGTAATGTTGTTCTTGAGAGTCCACTATCTCTATAGTGATTTCCCATCTTTCAATGATTCTAATAATCAAATGAAAGTGCCACAACACATGTTTAGATCCAAGATGAGACTTAGGAACTATTCCTAGTTCTGTAATGAACTTTTAATCCAAACAATCAACTTGCAGCTTCATTTATAGCTATATACTTTGTCTTTATCACTAAACCAGCAACTTTTTGCTGTTTGGAACCTTTCCAATTCACTGCACCACTGTTCAAGGTAACCCTTTACCTTAAAGTGGATTTTTCTGTCGTCTTGGTCTGTCTGAAAAACTTGAGTCTGTTAAGCCCTCTAGTTTTAATTTAGACCCACCATGAATATGATCACATCCTTAGTGTCGGTTAAGCTCTTTAAGATATTTTTCATTGACTCATAGTGAACTTCTCCAGAATATAACTGATCAACATCAGGTCTCGTACATTTCATTGCATACATGATTTATCACTCACGCTGCGACCTCTCTTTTCGAGAGTCCGTGGGGACTATTAAGAGATACACTCCATAGCTCCTCGACGTGAGACATCTCTTGGGTTTGCCATGCTAAACAACTTTAGCATCAAATGAATATACGTTCCTTGGGTTAAGTCGAGCATCCTCTTGAATCTATCTATATAGATTTTATCCCCAATTAAGATACTCTTCCCAAACCATTCATGGAGGAATGTTTAGACAACTTTATCATTACTGATTGTAGCATTGGTATGTCATTCCTTATCCGTAGTATATCAACATATAATATTAGGAATGTCACGGCGCTCCCAATCGTCCCTTTTGTACACACTTTAGAACTCTTACCTCATCGTATGTGTAACTCGATCACCATCTTCTATGATCGTGCCTCATCATCATCATCTATGATGAATCCATACCTCCTGTATCTTGGTGACTATTCCAGTTTTACGATTCTGTGTGTACAATAGGTCTATCTACTGAGTTCCTCTTATTTGACTTATAGTGTTTTGTGGTTCTTGAACTCTTGAAGATCTATTATTCTCCCACTAGCCCTTTTAATGATAAACATCTTTATCTTAGAAGGAAGCGTGTTTCGTAACAAACACCTTTTGCTAAGTAGGATTATAGAACATTTACCCTAAACTTACTTTAGGATGTCCCATAAATCAGATTTTGTCAAATCTTGTCCCAAGCTTATCCTACGAAACCTTTTCACATAAGTTGACAACCCTTATCTTAACATACTTAAGATTAGAATCCTCCCCATCCATAACTTTTATGGAGTCTTGGGGCTGGATTTTGAGGTTACCTTTTCGTAGATATGCAGACCATTTCTGGGGACATGATCCTGAGGGGATCTTTGGAATGTTGGTAAAATCATTATGGATCGCACTACGTCCAACAAGGTGCAATTTTCCATTCGGATACATCAATCAATTATTGCGTGTCGGATGTTTCCATTATGAGAAAACCATTTGAGATGATCGAGAAACTTATTGCACAAGTATTTATTCCTTGATCTAATCAAAGAATCTTAATACTTTGCCAATTTGTTTCACTTCAATTCTTTGAACCTTTCAAATAATTCATACTTGTATTCGGCAAAGAAATACACATTTATTCAACTCTTTGAATGATCATCTCCTTTTCTTATATTATTTTGTTCAATTTATAAAATAATTTTCCACGTAAGTCAAGTATACAAAATCTATTAAGTAATATTTCAGTTTATACAAAACATTATTATTATAAATAGAACAACAATTGTTCTTAATTATAATACCATCGATTTCATTGTCCAACAATAAAATGGAAATAATATTTTAACAAGAACTGGAATACAATAACAACTTATTGACTTAATAGATTTGCTTCGTAGGCATTCTAAACTATAAGTTTCTATGGCTAATATCGTGAACCTTTGCTACATTTCCGCATAGGATTACTTATATTTGTTTAGCTTTCTACTTCTATTGGTCCCTTCATAAATCTATATTTATGATAACTAAAAGTCGGTATCCAATACCCAAGTAGAACCTTGACTTAAAGAAAAATTTATTTCAATCATGAACAAAAAGTATATTATGTAATCAAACTTCACTAAGCTTCTTTGGTTAGCCTCTACAAGATGCTTCTTGCGCTTTTTCCAAAGGTGTCTAGAAGCTTATTGCGGTGGAAGCAAACTCCTTTCTTATCCATATCGGTTTTGTTCTTATTATCCTTTGTTTATGCCTTTCTATTTACCTTCTTTGAATCGTTCTTATTTGGAAGATCCTTTGGCCCCTACCAAGTAGACTTGATCTTTCTTGGTTGGAAAGTGACTCTCAACATTTTTCAACATGTTAAGCAAATCAAAAAGGCGATATCTAGCTTGTTCATATGAAAATTCACAACAATTGTGAAAGAGTCCTGGAGTGAGTGCAAGATTAAATCTTGGCTCAACTCTCCATCCATGACAAAACCAATTGTCCTAATTGATCAATCAAATTGATTATGTTAATAACTTTTATCTGCATCTTTATAGTGCCATTGGTCATTCTAGATCGGAAGAGCTCCTTAGATATCGATATCTATCGGTCCTACTTTCCTCACCATCAACTACTTGATGTGCGGGAATATAAGAAAAGCATCCATAGTTTCATCTTGTGTGGCGAAGCTCGTTACTTTCGTGGATCGAGCATGATGCGTTGAGCCAATCGGTGCATCATCTTGCCACTTTCTAAAAGTAGCAATCTCTTCCTCGGAGGCATTATGCGCAACCATTGCGGGATAGGCGATATGAATACATAAGATAGCTTTTCACCATGAGAACTATTCTCAAATTCCTTAACTTATCCATTTAATTGATTCGGTTAATTTAGCATCTAATATGCTTCGCGTGATGATGGTAATTTTAGACATTGTAAAATTCTCGTAAATGAATTTATAATTAACAACATTTTAACATACATTCTTTTATTAATTACCAAAATAAATTAGGTCTTGTTTTAAATTGGTATCTCCCACTATTTTCTTCAAACTATATTACCCTCACTTATATAGTTCTAAGTAAAATCTAATTAAAGATTTCTTAGTGAGAATAAGGATCCCATTTCAAATGTATATAGCCTTGTGGTGACACAACAAACTATATATAAATAAATAGGTAGACAACTTTTGTCAATTACATCAACTATGCAACTCCTTGTATTTTGCCTCTTAGATTATTTTGATCAGTGGTGGCACATCCGAATCAAAATTATCCAAGTTAAGTCCAACCTAGCACTCCATATATTCAAAAAGAAAAATATCATCCTTGTGGTGACACAACAAAATAATATTGTTCAATTTTCTTTATAAGCATCAAATGTGATAAATTAACATCTTAAATACTTAATACTTGCCTTGTGGTGACACAACAAACTCATATTAAATATTTAATACTCTATTAATTTTATCATGCTAGAAAAATGCGTTCGATATTCCAAATATCTTTGAACGCTTAGGACTTAATATAAAAAAAAAATTGAGGGGTTTGTTATTAATTTGTCTCATCTTGTTTAGCGCATTATTATATATATATAAAATACGCATCATATTAATAAACATCTTTGTGAGACCCAGTTTTATCAATAAAGATTTAAATTTTGTCGAAATAATTTTTTTATATTATGGTATGGGAATTTAAGATAATATTATAGTTGTGGGTAGTATTTATAAATTTTGTAAAGTATGCAAGTGGTTATATTATATTCGATTGGTCTGGGAATATTAGGTTTAGCGGGAATATTAAATATAACTACTCAATCATTGGTGGACCCCACAAATGTAATTATTTTGGATTGAGAAAACGATAAAAATATTTTATTAAAATAACGGCGGAAGTTTTACTGTTGATCTTTGTTGAACTACTCGGTAGTAAAAAAGTACGATGTACGTGTTGTTGCATAAGTAGCTTACCAGTATTGATTATTGATGCCTATGTGAGAAGTCACTCGGTTTGATTCCATTATTGTCGATTAATAATATGAATTATTATAATGATAATGACGTTTTGTTTTATTCGTATTATTAACGTAATAAAGCGAAACATCTTTTATATAAAATAGAATACTTTATTAAAGTTATTCTATAAATAGAATATATTATATTTTATTATGCATAGTGTTGCATAGTATTTTGCATAGTGTTTTGCATAGTATTGCATAGTATTTGCATAGTAAAATGTTTTTATATAAATAGAATATATTATATTTTATTTAAAAGATTTTCTTTTAAATATGGACCGTCGATTAAAGTAAATCAATCTGACTGCTCATGGATTAATTACTTATGCATTCCATTTTCCTATAAATAGAAGCTCATTTCTTCATTATTTTCTTACGAATTCATTGAAACTACAGAGAGAAATTATAGAGAGAAGCTATAGAGAAAATTATAGAAAGAAGAAGAGTATTCTACTTCACTACTTCTATATTCAGTTCTTTTACTAGGTAAGGGTGTTATTCTTTCTTCTTGAAGAGAACTTACATTATTCCATTCATTATTATTACATTGGAATAACTCGTAAAAGTGGCATACCCTATACATAACTTTTGATACGCCATACACCCTATACTTGGTGAAATCCTTATGTTATTCCATTGCTTATTATTACATTGGAATAACTTTGATCACGATTTTACCTATACTTGGTGACATTCTTCTATTATTCTCATTGGAACATCACGTCATGCATGTGTTTTACACCTACACCGGTTCCGCTTTTATTATTCTCATTGGAACATCACATGCATGTGTTTTTATAACGGACTGGTTCCGTCTTTATCATTACATTGGAATATCCTATCTATGTGTTTTTACACCGATCCGTTCCATCTTTATTATTACATTGGAACATCCTGTTTTGGGTGTGAATTTCACCGACACGGTTCCGTTATTATTATTACATTGAATAACTTTGTCTGCTTAATCTGGCATGCATGGTGATTTCTTTTGTTATTCCATTCTTTATTATACCCAATTGGTTAAAACTTTGACTTCTATACTCCATGAAATTAGTAGAATATCCTTGATATTTGCGTTTCATCCAAAGATTTTTCATGGAAATATTCTTCCGATCATTCTTGAATTTTACTCTACTAAACAAGATGTCGTGTTGATAATTTGACGTTAATAATTCATGGATTAAATAATTCTTGAACTTGTTTTATTGAATTATTATGTCATTGTCATCATCCTCATGTTATATTATGTTATCTTTGGCTTACGTGCGTAGATGAACTTAGTATGATTATGACCGAGGATCATTCGGTATAATCACGACTTGATATAAATGATGTGACAAAAGTCCTCGATGGCACCGTAATGCGATGATGGATAGTTTTTGGTATGATTATGACCGAGGGTGATTCGGTATAGTCATGACCATTGATAATTTGATGAAAATCCTTGGCCGTGATGCGAGGATGATTAGATGTGGTGGTTTATTTATTAAGCGAGTCTCAAATGATAAAAATTGATGAAAACCTTTTAAAACCTAAAAGATAGTAGACTTTATTCTCTACTTGACTCTTTTAATGGGTTCTTTATTCCACGCAGCTTAAACCGGTTGTCTATTGTATTTTATCGCTTTAACACTTGTTGAAGGCTAATGATAATTTATTCGCATTATCTTAGTCATAATATTTCTTCTTGGGCTAGTTGAGTTCACCTTTTTTCTTTCACCGTTCTCTTGAAATGAGAAACATAGGCCGACGAGTCTGGGAACGAAGTAATGGTCCGGAAGGATAGCATTAGTAGTCCTCACTATTACGTGAAATAGTGTGATAATAGTTGTAATGAAGACTCCTTTTAAGTTTGTATAATATCTAGTAGACAAAATTTGTATTCAAACTCACGCTTTATGTCGTATTGTACCTACGCGCTTATATTAATAAGTTGTAATTGAATTTATGTACCATGTAAGTGGCGACCCAAGATGGGTGACGTATACCTAATTTTGGGGGCGTCACAATTTGGTATCGAGCTTAGGGATATGATCCCTAGCTAAGATTTGAGATAAGAACTAGGAGGGAGAGCAGAGAATTCCTTCACTAGTATGACCTACCTAAGTTTATTTGTTATTTAATTGGTTATTAGTCGGTATAGGGATAATATTTGATATATTAATTAACCCTTTTGCTTCACAATTCCTTTTAGGTAATAAGAGTGTAGCTAGGTTGAAAGGGAATATGAAGGAATAGAATGGTGGTCATCATTTAGTAGTTATATTTGGTGAATCAACTAGGGTGAGCCGAACCCAACGTTGGAAGAGTGTTTTGCCACTTTATCATACAAGATGTCTAATGACATACAACCTCGTGTCATCATAAGATGTATTGTGCTCATCCACTTCTTGAGTATATTTACGAGCACTACTATATGATCTTGGTGTTTGTTTGAAGTATAATTCTCAATTTGAGCGATTGGAGATAATGATAAATCAAGAGAAGACTCACCATTGGGAAGAATATGATAGTAATCTTCTCATTTTCTTTGGGGTCTATTGGGTAAACCAAGAATAATTACGTGGCCATATGATATCTATCATAACCTAGAAGCATGGCCTCCCATGTACGAAGGTTTCCTTGAGCACTTCCCAAAGATTCTAATTTCTAAAACGCAGGTTTTTGACTATACATTTATGTAAGGTATCATTGTGAGGTGTTATCTAGGTTAAGGGATAGAAGTCACAGTTGGTATCGATGTGACGTCTTATCCAAGTCTTGGATGAAAGTCACGATGATTGAATGATATTTCTATTATTAATAAATTTCTGGCGTATTCTTGAAGACTTCTTAGCCTACTTAGAGCGTGAAATCGAATTTTGTATTGACCAAAGATCAAAAACCCATTTCTTAAACCCTCAATATTTCTTCAACTAAAAGGATCATTTACGAGGATTATGATGAAAGTCATAATAAAAGTATAGAACTGATGAAAATCATGGGTATATGAAGTATTAGTAAGTTTTATGATGAGTCATGTTGGTTAGTATGTGAAAACATGAAAGTTTCTTAGAAATCACAAAGAGTTGAAAATCGATTTTGGTGAAAAACGTAACATGAAATTCAATTGACCATATCTCCTATTATATTTTGAATTTTTGAGTGTGGTCAAGTCCTAGAGTTAGATCTATGAGTTACCTAACTAATCCAAGTGGAATTACTGGAAAAGGTGTTGTGGATTTTTGTGTGGACTGATTTAGTAAAAGGAGGCCAAAGCTGTAAATTTCGAAAATGCTATCGCCCAGAAACTTTAAGGGACTGTTTCGGCCACTTAAATTATGAGAAAAATTCTGGGTTTTGGGACATGAAAGTATATGGTATATAGTACCTCCTGTCCAAAAATGAGCTCATTCGACTTAAAATGAGCAAGTTATGACTATTTCAATATTTAGGTTTTTCCGATTTAAAACGCTATAAACGGAGTTCTATAACTCCGATGACCATGAAATTTAAACTAGAAGCTCACGTTAACATGTGTAAGGTCCTGCCAAGATTTGGGAATTTTTGGAGTTAAACTTGAGGTAGCTAATTTCTTAAGGAATTAATTAGAAATTGATTTTTGAAAAATAGTAAATGAATTTTAAAAATTCCGAGAAAAATATATTTTCATTATGGGACTATATTATGCTAAATCCTTGAAAATAAATATTTTTAGGACTAATTTGGTATTTTTCATGAAAATAGTTTAGTTACGAACATATGAGTTAAATATGTTATGTGAAGTAACAAAGTTGAAAATAGGATTTTATGGCTAGAGAATCCTATATAGAATATATGCATATTTTTTATGAGGGATTTGATAATTGGTGATGATATTTTATGAGTATGGCATTTTTGAATGATTAAATGCATTATATGGTAAAAGCGTAAACAATTGAGATAAATTGTTTATAAATTTAAGTAGTGATTAAAATATTGTTATAATATTAATGTTATTAGATTATGAGATTATTAAGTGATTGATAACATGGGGATATTCTTGAATCTGGATAAATTATATTATAAATGTTTAATATTTATCCTTTATCTCATTTGATTGATTCTTTATATCATTATCCTCACGCTTATATTATGTTGAAAGTCATCTCGTGGCTTTATGTAGTGTATAGATGGACTTGGTATGATTATGATCATGGATTGTTCGGTATAATCATAACCGTAATTGAAAACACAATTATCTTTGGCCGTAGTGCATTGATAAACTTGGTATGATTATGACCACGGATTATTCGGATAATCATCATGACCAGTAATTGAAAACACGAATATCCTTAGCATGTGAGTGCATGGATAATTCATGGTTGTGATAATATTAAAAATTTGAGTCTCGATATTATTGGTTTTACTGATTTATATATCTTTGGCTTGTAGTGCAAAGATGAATTGTTAATGAATATCTTTGGCGGATTACGAAGATGAATTTAATATTTTTAACAATAAAGGTATTCAAGGTATCCTCACCTCTTTATCATACCAGTATCGTACCACTAATTTCGAGGGCTTAAATTCCATAAGGAGGGAGATTGTGAGACCCCAGTGATTTTATCAATAAAGATTTAAATTTTGTCGAAATAATTTTTTATATTATGGTGTGAATTTAAGATAATATTATAGTTGTGGGTAGTATTTATAAATTTTGTAAAGTATGCAAGTGGTTATATTATATTTCGATTGGTTGGAATATTAGGTTTAGCGGGGAATATTCGTATAACTACTCAATCATTGGTGGACCCCACAATGTAATTATTTTCTTGATTGAGAAAACGACAAAAATATTTTATTAAAATAACGGCGGAAGTTTTACTGGTTGATCTTTGTTGAACTACTCGGTAGTAAAAGTAAAGAATGTCGTGTTGTTGCATAGTAGCAAGACACTGGTATTGATTATTGATGCCTATGTGAGAAGTCACTCGGTTTGATTCCATTATCATTGTCGATTAATAATATGAATTATTATAATGATAATGACGTTTTGTTTTATTCAGTATTATTAACGTAATAAAACGTAAACATCTTTTATATAAAATAGAATACTTTATTAAAGTTATTCTATAAATAGAATATATTATATTTTATTATGCATAGTGTTGCATAGTATTTTTACATAGTGTTTTGCATAGTATTGCATAGTATTTGCATAGTAAAATGTTTTTATATAAATAGAATATATTATATTTTATTTAAAAGATTTTTTTTAAATATGGACCGTCATTAAAGTAAATCAATCGACTGTTCATGGATTAGTTACTATGCATTCCATTTTCCTATAAATAGAAGCTCATTCCTTCATTATTTTCTTACGAATTCATTGAAACTCTAGAGAGAGAAATTATAGAGAGAAGCTATAGAGAAAATTATAGAAAGAAGAAGAGTATTCTCGCTACTTCACTACTTCTATATTCGGTTCTTTTACGGTAAGGTGTTATTCTTTCTTCTTGAAGAGAACTTACATTATTCCATTCATTATTATTACTGTTGGAATAACTTTGTAAAAGTGGCGTACCCTATACATAACCTTTATGTCTGTGGCGATACCCTATACTTGGTGAAATCCTTATGTTATTCCATTGCTTATTATTCATTGGAATAACTCAGTATACGCGGTTTACCTATACTTGGTGACATTCTTCTATTATTCTCGCTGAACATCCTCATGCATGTGTTTTACACCGGACTGGTTCCGCTTTTTATTATTCTGTTGGAACATCCTGTCGTGTGTTTTATCTGGGACTGGTTCCGCCTTTTTATCATTCTGTTGGAATATCCTATCTGTGTGTTTTACACGGGATCCGGTTCCATCTTTATTATTCTGTTGGAACATCCCGCTTGGTGTGAATTTCACCCACACCGTTCCGTTATTATTATTCTCGTTGAATAACTTTTATACATCTGCAGTATCGCATGCGTGGTGATTTCTTTTGTTATTCCATTCTTTATTATACCCAAATGGTTAAAACTTTGACTTCTATACTCCATGAAATTAGTAGAATATCCTTGATATTTGCGTTTCATCCAAAGATTTTTCATGGAAATATTCTTCCGATCATTCTTGAATTTTACTCTACGAAAACAATGATCATGTTGATAATTTGGACGTTAATAATTCATGGATTAAATAATTCTTGAACTTGTTTTATTGAATTATTATGTCATTGTCATCATCCTCATGTTATATTATGTTATCTTTGGCTTACGTCGTAGAAGAACTTAGTATGATTATGACCGAGGATCATTCGGTATAATCACGACTTGATATAAATGATGTGACAAAAGTCCTCGATGGCTTTGTAATGCGAAATGATGGATAGTTTTGGTATGATTATGACCGGGGTGATTCGGTATATATCATGACCATTGATAATTTGATGAAAATCCTCGACCGTGAATACGGGGATGATTAGATGTGGTGGTTTATTTATTAAGCGAAGTCTCAAATATAAAATTGATGAAAACCTTTAAAACCTAAAGATAGTAGACTTTATTCTCTACTTGACTCTTTTAATGGGTTCTTATTCCGCTGCAGATTAAACCGGTTGTCATTATATTTTATCGGTTTAACAACATTGAAGGCTAATGATAATTTATTCTCGCATTATCTTAGTCATAATATTTCTTCTTTAGCTAGTTGAGCTCACCCTTTCTTTCACTCGCTTACATTCAGAAATGAGAACATAAATTTGGACGAGCCTGGGAACGAAGTAATGGTCCGCAGGGATAAGCATTAGTAGTCCTCACTATTCCGTGAAATAGTGTGATAATAGTCAGTAATGAAGACTCCTTTTAAGTTTGTATAATATCTAGTAGACAAAATTTGTATTCAAACTCACGCTTTATGTCGTATTGTATACCTACAGTTATATTAGTAAGTTGTAATTGAATTTATGTACCATGTGTAGTGGCGACCCAAGATGGGTGGCGTATACCTAATTTTGGGGCGTCACACATGCGAAGCATGTTTGCATAATATATAATATATATATATATATAGCATAGCATGCATATAGAATCTACAATATTCTACCCTTGATTGATTATGGACTTTTATTCTAGTTTGGTTCACTAGAGCCACCAAGTGAACCAAAAGGTCAAACCCTAGGGGTGCAAGAAATAATATTTAAATATAACTATTACATTTAAACCCGGGCTTCATTATAAATCTGGTCTTCAAGCGCTTTGTCCTTGATCTCTAATTCTTCAAAATTAATTCTAAATATTCCTATTACAAAACTATTTAAAATAAATAAAACCTTGATCGTGATCGGGGAAATGCATAGGAGGAGATAGAATTTACATTAAGAAAAATTAGAGAAAAGATTTCTATGACGCAGAATCCATTTAATAAAACCCATACATTCACGCATCCAACTAAAATAAAATCCAATCACATTGGTCATAATCCATAATCAATCCCATTTATTATCATACACATCATCATATGCATCAATAAATAACATTCATCTCATGAATAATAAACATTTAATATATATATTGATATCATTTAATGGGCAAATTTAGTTAGTATAAAATCTATTTTTGAATCAAAATAAACTCTTTTATTTTAATCCAAATTTAAATCAAAATAAAACTATTTTATTTTAATTTATCTAATTTTGAATAAAATAAACTATTTTATTTTAATCAAAATCTTTAATCAAAATAAACTCCTTTATTTTAATTAATTATGAATCCAATTCCATGTAAATAAAAAAAAATTTTTAATTAAAGGAAACACGGATATTCTTTCCTATTCACAAATAAACTCCTTTATTTTGAATAATATGAAATCTTATTTCATATCTAAATAAACTCCTTTATTTAAGGAAAACATGGATTCACTTTCCTTGCTCACAAATAAACTCTTTTATTTTGAATAATGTGAAATCTATTTCATATCTAAATAAACTCCTTTATTTAAGGAAATTAAATGATCCAATTTCAACTCCAATTAGTTAGCATGGAATCCAATTCCAACTCTAATTAGTTAAGCATGAAATTTAATTTTAAAATTAAAATAAATCTTTTATTCTAATATTAAAATAAACCTTTTATTTTAAGATTAAAATAAACCTTTTATTTTAATTATAAAATTATTATAATTAAAATAAACTTTATATTTTAATATTAAAATAAACCTTTTATTTTAATATTAAAATAAACTTTTATTTTAATTATATAATAATTAAGAATATATATATATATATAAATATTCGTAATATAATATATATATATATATAATATTTCCGTGACTTACTTTTCTTGCAAAAACCGTGACTTACTTTTTCAGCAAAAATTTCGTGAGTCATCTATATATATATATTTATATAGTATATATATATATATATATATATATAACTGTACGGTATATATTATATATATATATTATATATATATATGATAACAGTGGTATGCAAGCCAGCCAATTTTATGATTTCCGTTCCTTTGTTTTAAGCTTCTGCCGAAAAAAAACTTAAAAAAAAATATTAAGCAACTGTTGCACGGAAATTAATAAACTTCCCAAATTTATTTCGGCTTTTTCCTTTTTTTTTTTTTTTTTTTAATAAATTTTATACAATAAAATTATGCCCAAAAAATTGTTCTAAACACATATCAATATACATATCAAATTAAAACAATTAATAATTCGCATAAAGGTTTGGCTTTGATGCCACTGTTAGGTTTGTAATATTCATAACGCAATCAAAATTGCAAAAAGTGCGGAAGCGTGGTAAAATCGAGTTTAAAAAATTTACAAACCATATACCCTTGATCATCTTTTATGCTAATTATTAATTTAACGAAAAGATAAAGAATAAAATCATACCCTCAAGATCGAGCTTTCCTCGTGTACAGTTCACCTCCAATCCTTTTCGCTTCAACTTGAATCCACCGGGTTTGGTTCCTTCCTTTGATCAACGTTAGCCACCCTCGTGTTTTTGCCTCTGAGGGTGATCCACCAGGAAGAATAGAATTCAAGAAAGAAGGTGGTTAGCTAAACCCTAGTTTTTCTATCTCTATAGAAATGGTGTACTCTCCCAACAATTGGAATTATGTCGTTGTAAAAAGTCAACAACCCATACCACCCATAATAAGACTCCTCTTATTAATAGATGTGGGCACCCCACCTTAACAATTAAGGAATTGGGTTTTATTTAATTAATTAAATTCTTTTAATTAATTAAGCTCCCTAATCTTATTAGGGATAATTAATTAAACTCTTTAATTAATTTAACCTCCTAATCTTATTAGGAATAAATGAGAAATACTTATATTAAATTAATTCCTAAACTCTTTTAGAAATTAAAATAATAATAATTGTAATAATATTAATAAGACTCTCTTATTAATTTATATTTAATATTTCTAAAATATTAAATAATAAATATTAAGCTATTTAATTTATTCTATCACCATGTAATAAGCTTAGGTAGAGACACACTAGCGAATGATTTACCTGCCTCCTCCCTCTGTTCTATTCCCCGATCTCCGCCAGAGATCATATCCCTAAGCTCGATACTAAATCCGCGACGCCTCAAAATAGGTATACATCACCCATTCCGAGTTACAATATACGGTATGTAAACAACTACAACTTTATTATTACAACAAGAAATCTGTGAGTTTAAATACAAATATTATCTTCTGCAATATTTATACTCAAATAAATCCTCATCATATTTATCGATACATTATTTTACAAAATGGTGAGGACTACTAAACAATCCTTTTCTAAAACCTTCATTCCATACCCCGACTGCGTATTCGCTTATATTCTCGCGCCTCCCCGAGAAGAATGGAACAAAAGGAAAAGTGAGCTCAACTAGCTCAAGAAAGAATATTATGACTAAGATAATATACAACAAATTATCGTTAGTCTTCAACAGGGAAAAATTTAATAGAATCAATAGATAACAAGTTTCGGATCAATATTCGCAACGAAAATAATAATTAAGACACTTACGATTCCGTAAATCAAAAGCAAAGACAACCTTGCTTTTCGATTTTCCGGACCTATAAAAAGCAAATGGAAAAGTCTTAAAATTGTTTTCACTTAAAAGAGGCAAATAGTCAAATTTCAAAAGCCAATCAAAATATACTTGATATAGGCGATACTTGCGCTCTTAGATGCGATTGAAATCTATGGATTGGGGGGTTGTCAATTGTGAGTTTTATAGTCTTCCTCAGATTTGAACCTCACAAACTCTCTTTGTTCATTATCAACAAAATTGCTTGGAACATATTTAATTCGTAAGAGAGGTGACCATACAACCTTATAAATCCATAGTAGTTACTAGTTAGAGAGGAGGTAGGTACCAAGCTCTTAGCCTTGTTGGGCGTCTTGATTGGCCTGGAACTCCATCACACAAAAAATTGTAAAATTTTCCTATGCTATGCATGCGAGTCAGAAAGATACATTCTATTCGGGACATTAACAACCGCATTAGCCGCGATCAAAAGGACTAAAATCATCTAAAAGTACTACAATATATTCATATAGCAAGTTATAAAATGTTTAAACTCCATTTAGAAGTACATTTGATGGTCACACAAAATTAATTATATTATTATTATTATTATTATTATGGGAGAGTTTTAAAAAGCAAAGGAATAAATTAATTGTTGGGGAGTTTTAAAAAATCCTTCCTAAGATAAGAAAACTTTCTTTATTTCTTAGTCGATGCTTTTCACATGAAATAAAGATATGAATTTTGGCCAAGTAAAATGCTTTCCACATTAATATTTTATTTCCTTCATTCACGAAAGCAAAAAATATTATCACCGTGACGCCTCCCAAAATAGGTATACATCACTCATTCCGAGTTGTCAATATACGCATGCGTAAACAACTACAACTTTATTATTACAACAAGAAAAGCGTGAGTTTAAATACAAATATTATCTTCTGTATAATATTTATACTCAAATAAATTCTCATCACATTTATTGATACATTATTTTATAAAATGGTAAGGACTACTAAACAATCCTTTCTAAAACCTTCATTCCATACCCCGACTGCACTCGCTATATTCTCGCCTCCCGAGAAGAATGGAACAAAAGGAAAAGGGTGAGCTCAACTAGCTCAAGAAAGAATATTATGACTAAGATAATATACAACAAATTATCGTTAGTCTTCAACAGGAAAAATTTAATAGAATCTGAATAGATAACAAGTTTCGGATCAATATTCGCAATGAAATAATAATTCATAAAGAGTTACGTAGAGAATGAAATCTACTATAATCTATGAATTTAACAAATCCATCATCAATATTTTATCCTCAGAACATCAATCAATATTCATCTCAAATCAAACATTCATCTTTGCACTACAGCCCAAAGATATTCATCGATCGATCATGTTCATCTCAACACTGCTCATCTTTTGCACTACAGCCAAAGATATTCATCATTGGTCATGTTCATTTAAACACTTGTTCATCTTTGCACTACATGCCAAAGATATTCATCACCGTCATGTTCATTTAAACACTGCTCATCTTTGCTTCTACAGCCAAAGATATTCTTCAGAAATCATTCATCTTTTGCACTACGTGCCAAAGATATTCAATAATATCATCATTTAAGACTGAGGATGATGAAAAATATTTTTAAAGAATGAATCCAGTGAAACAAAATGACAAGGATTAAGGATTAAGGATTCGTACTTTGTTTTATCCATGTTCAAAAATACCTCAAAAATGATCATAGTGGTGTAAAATTCAAGAATGATCAAAACATGGATACAATCAAAGCTAGTATCCGAGAATAGATATTTTGGACAAAAAGAAGAAATTTCATTTTTGGTGAAGAGTGTCGATATCGTGAATAGTCCGATATCGTGAATAAGTAACTCTCAACAAAAAGATAGAAATTTCCCAAAAACATCTTCACTTGCATTTAATAGTACTCGTGAATAGTAACTTGTGAATAGTAACTCATGAATAAGTAACTCGTGAATAAGTAACCCCGATATGAAAAAGTTCCAAATTTGATAAAAAGTTCCAACCAATATTTCAAAGATAATGATATTGAAGAAATAATATCATTTGAGAAGAAATTAACATCCCTTACCTCGAAAGATTAGTACTTATCCGAATAACGGGTATAGTCTTCAAGGAACTTGCACCGCTAACAATACTCAAAGTATACTCAAAATTCTCACAAGAATACGCTTGATAATATAGAGAGAGAAAACTTCAGTTTCTGGTGTGATTTTCAATTCTAACTTAAGCACCCTATTTATAGGAAAATGCTTAGAACACCAAAGCAGAAAATTTAATATAATATTAATATATATATTAAGATTTCTACGCCCACCTTCCTAGATCTAATCTCAGCTCATTATGCACATGTTGTAGCCCACAAAACAAACAAAAAACGTTTTTATAATTTAAAATATTTTAAACTTCCAAAAATCAATTATTTCGGAGCTTTGGAACTTTAATAATTCATAATAAATAGCCCTTCTTTCAGAAAATTCGAATCTCGCAATTTCTTTAGGAAATTCAATTCTCTACAACTTTGCAGAAGAAAGTTTTTCCAAATTCCAAATGCAGAAATCGATCAAATCCACAAACGGATTTTACATGCTATAATCAAATTTCAAATAATAAATGGGGTCCAATGACATGTTTAACATGTTTTAAACATTTATTGTAACAAAATACTCTTCCTCCTCGTATACTCATATATCCCACATTCGTTGTAAAAAATATCACCATTATTATATTATTAAAATATAATAATATATTTAAAAGAATTATTTTATCGAAAAAAGATAAAATTTCAATTTTCAACAATTGTCACATTAAAATTTTTCTTCATCTATATCCACATAAAATCAATATTTTTCTCATCATATGAATCAATAATTAATTATTCACAAATAATATTACGAGAATCACAATATCGACAACCGCATAGCCTCCTGGAAAGAGGTGGCTTTCCAATAAGAATTTCTTCATCTATAGGCGCCGCAATTAGGTGACCAAACCTCTCCTTGTATGTAACTTTCTAGACATTGCGCAATAATGTTATCTAATAATATTATTCGAGATAATATGAATTATTGCTTTCGATAATGAAAAATACTGTGTAATGACAATTATCAAACAATGAATAATATAAAATATCAACGCAAAGAATTATTAACTCAATAAAATATTTGAATAAAGAATTATCAGAACCATTATTGAGTAGTGCCTTCTTACGTAAGAATCAACAATTGGTGCAATACTGCATGTCTTCGTGTGTTTAAACCAACGGTATTTTAACAAAGATAATTGGTAATAACTACTACTGTTATTTTAAAACCACTTATATTTGTCGTTTTCTTCATCCAATCGCTTTTTTCAGCATGGGGCCCACATTATGGTCACTGGCATTATTTAATATTCCCCACAAGCATTTAATATTCCACGACCAAACGAATATTCCCTCACAACAATGAATATTTTATAACCACTTTAGCTTATTTTGAAGTATTTATGATTTTACCCCTAACTATCCACATTAATCACATCAACCCTTACAATTTCAAAATAATAAATAGAAAAATTAAATTTCATTAATAATAAGTTGGGGTCTTACAACCTCCCTCCTTATGAAATTTAAATCCTCGAAATCGACGACGCACTACTGTGTGTTTCAAAAGGTGAGGATACCTCGCTTTCATTTTCGCTTCCAATTCTCGTGTCATTTCTACTATAACATGATACCTCCACAAAACTTTAACTTGTGGTATGACCTTTCTTGGCGTAGGACATGCTCCTTCCTATCCAAGATCTTGACAGTACCTCCTCATCGTTAAGTCTTGGCTATTTCGTCCGGCTTCTAATTCTATAACGTGGTTCGGGTCTTTCACATATTTACGAAGTACGATATGTGAAACACATTATGAACACGAGACATACTTGGAGGTAACGCAAGTCTATAGGCTACATTTCCTACTCGGTCAAGAATTTGAAATGGACCAATAAATCGTGGATTGAGCTTTCCTCTCTTCCCAAATCTTGTAACTCCTTCCATGGAGCAACTTCATGATAATACATGATCCCCACACTAAATTCCACGTCCTTTCGATGAAGATCCGCATAACTCTTTTGTCGATCTTGTGCCGCTTTGTATCGTTGTCGAATCATTTGGATCTTTTCCAGATAGTATATACGTACCAACTTCGGGTCCCAACAAAGTTGCTTCACCCACCTCGTCCCAACATACTTTGGAGAGCGACACTTTCGTCCCATATAATGCTTCAAATGGAGCTACACCTATACTTGCACGATAACCGCTTGTTGTAGGAGAATTCCACCAATGGTAAATACTTATCCTAACCGCCTTGAAGTCTAGGGACCACAGAGTCTTAATAAATCTTCAAGAGTTTGAATAGTCCTTTCGATTGTCCGTCTGCTTTGAGGATGGTATGCCGATCAATCAGAAATCCGTGCCCATAGCTTTTTGCAAGCTAACCCAAAATCTTGAAGTGAATCTTGGGTCACGATCCGAAACTATGGATACAGTATGCCATGCAACCTCACAATCTCATTCACGTCACATACTAGCAAGACGCTTCAAGTGAATAAGTCTCAGACGGCAAGAAATGAAGCGGACTTGGTTAATCTATCAACAATAACCCAAATAGCATTGATGCCACGAGAAATCGTAGGAAGACCCGTGAACGAAATCCATGGTAATGTGTTCCCACTTCCATTTCGGAATCTCAAGTGGTTGCAACGGACCCTTAGGTACTAGATGCTCCGCTTTACACGTTGACAAGTTAAACACATTGAGATAAACTTTGCAATCTCTCTCTTCATATTGTTCCACCAAAATGTATGTCAAGATCACGATACATTTTAGTACTTCCGTGATGGATTGCAAATGGTGTATTGTGTGCCTCCATCATAATCTTGTACTTCAAATCGTAGTCGTTAGGAACACAAAGTCTAGAGTGGACTCAAGTATTCCTTCTTCATCAATTCTCGCTTGGAATAGCTCCTTCTTGTACTTTCTTCTTCATATGCATTAGCTCAAGATTCGCGGCTTGAAGCAACCTTAACTTTTTCTATTAAAGTTGGCTCTACGCGTATACTTGACATCATCGCACTCGTTCTCGCGATATGATCTTCTACTCAACGCGTCGGCTACCACGTTCGCTTTTCGGGATGGTATTGAATAGTGTGGTCGTAGTCTTTAAATAGCTCGAAAGCCAACGTCATTTGCCGCGCGTGTTGAGTTCTTTTTGAGTGAAGAAATATTTAAGGCTTTTATGGTGCGAATATATCTCCACTTTCTCCCATATAGATAGTGCCTCCATATCTTTAAGCGGAACGATCACGCCGCTAACTCTAGATCATGAGTAGGATAATTCTCTCATACTCTTTAAGTTGTCATGAGGCATAGGCTATGACTTTCCCACGCGTTGCGTGAGAACACATCCTAACCCTTTTCAAGCATCATTTGTAGATAACAAATCCATCCAAAACGATGGTATTGTTAGAACAGTCCGATGTGGACGCCCCCAAAATAGGTATACACAACACTCATTCGAGAGTCGCCAAATACATGGTACAAGAAGCAAACTACAACTTCAATAATACAAATGTCGTGTGAAATACGACAATATATACCGTGAGTTTAAATATAATATTGTCTTCTGACAATATCCACACGAAAAATAAATCCCCATCATAATTATTGATACATTATTTTACAAAATGGTGAGGACTACTAAACAACTCTCTCTAGAACTTTCATTCCATACCCCCGACTAGTACTTTCGCTACATTCTCGCCTCCTCGAGAAGAAAAATGGAACAACAAGGAAAAGGGTGAGCTCAACTAGCCCAAGAAAGAATACTATGACTAAGATAATATACAACAAATTATCGTTAGTCTCCAACAGGAAAAATCGATAGAATACAATAGACAACAAGTTTGGATCAATATTCGCATGGAAATAATAATTCATAGAAGAGTTACGTAGAGAATGAAATCTACTATAATCTATGAATTTAACGATCCATCATCAATATTTTATCCTCAGTAACATCAATCAATATTCATCTCAAATCAAATATTCATCTTTGCACTACGGCCAAAGATATTCATCAATCGGTCATGTTCATCTCAACACTGCTCATCTTTGCACTAAAAGGCCAAAGATATTCATCGATCGGTCATGTTCATTTAAACACCTTTCATCTTTTGCAGACTACAAAGCCAAAGATATTCTTCAAAATCATTCATCTTTGCACTACAGGCCAAAGATATTCTTCAGAAATCATTCATCTTTGCACTACAGGCCAAAGATATTCAATAATATCATCATTTAAGACTGAGGATGATGAAAAATATTTTTAAAGAAACGAATCCAGTGAAACAAAATGACAAGGATTAAGGATTCGTACTTGGTTTTATCCACGTCCAACAATACCTCAAAAATAATCATAGTGGTGTAAAATTCAAGAATGATCAAAACATGGATACAATCAAAGCTAGTATCCAGAATAGATGTTTTGGACGAAAAGAAGAAATTTTATTTTTCGGTGAATAGTGCCGTATACGTGAATAGTCTTGCAGATATCGTGAATAGTCTTGCCGATACGTGAATAGTAACTCCGGCACCAAAAGATAGAAATTCCACAAAAAACATTTTCACGCTACCATGAATAGTACTTCGTGAATAGTAACTCGTGAATAAGAACTCATGAATAGTAACTCGTGAATAGTAACTCATGAATAGTAACCTCGATATGAAAAAAGTTCCAAATTTGATAAAAACTTGAGATCAACATTTCAAAGATAATGATATTGAAGAAATAATATCATTACTGAAAAAATAATATCCCTTACCTCAAAGAATCAAGATTTCGGAAAGAAAGGTCTCAAGTGATCTTTGAATGAAACTTGTTCAACAAAGAACTCTCAAAGTATCTAAATACTCACAAAATACGCTCAATAATATAGAGAGAGAAAGAGAAAAACTTTGTTTAAAGGTGTGATTTTCAATTCTAACTTAGCCTTCTATTTATAGGAAAATGTTAGCCGTAAAGCTTCACTTGACACCTTACCGATGGCTTTACCTGCTACTATTGCCACCCACCACATTTGAAATAAAATTCAGCACATTTTTTCACCAACCACAAGTGGGGCCCACTCAATTCTAGAATTTTCCACCAAAATCAATTATAAACCTAATTTTCGAATCCGACACCTCTTAAAATTCACAACAAATCATTCGTGCATTTTTAACGGTTCAAAATTTGTGGACATATACTCAACTTATGTATGTATAACATACCCAAAAATTACCACAATCCAACGGTCGGATTAAAAATTATAACCCCATAATATATCTCAAAACCCCTGATTTGATTTTTAACACCTCCAATCCGATAAAATACTGATAAAACACCTCAACAATAATTTCTTCATTTATAACCACATAAATAAATCCATCATTTATATCCACATAAAATAAATATTTCTTTATCATATGAATCAATAATTAATTATTCACAAATAATATTACGTAATCACAATTATGATAACCAAAGCCGCTTCCAGAAAGAGGGGCTTTCAGATAAGGATTCCTCTCTTCTAGCAATTAGGTGACCAAACCTCTCCTTGACGAACTTTCTAGACATTGCCAATAATGTTATCTAATAATATTATTCAAATAATATGAATTAATGATCCGATAATGGGAAATATCATGCGGTGACAATTATTGAACAACAATAATATAAAATATCAACGCAAAGAATTATCAATCAATAAAATAAAATATTGAAGAACTCACTTGTGAAAATTATTGAGTAGTGCCATCTTACGTGATTTAATCAATAATTCAACAATACTGTCAATACTGGTGTCTTCTTTGCAACCACGCGTATTCATCAGTATTTTAACCACCGGTATTCCAACAGTCTTAACTTGAATAACAACTACCATTATTTATAACCACCCAAACTTTGTCGCTTTCCTCATCCAATCGCTTTCCGTTATGGGGCCCACATATTGCTATGCCGTCATATGCATTTAATATTCTCCGACGATGATTAATATTCCACGACCAAAAACGAATATTCCCAAACAACAATGAATATTTTATAACCACTTGCTTATTTTAAAATATTTATGTATTTAACCTTAACTATCCACATTAATCAAATCAACCCTTACTATTTCAAAATAATAAATAAAGGAAATTCCTTTTTATTTAAAAAATTTCGGTCTTACAACCTCCTCCTTATAAAATTTCGTCCTCGAAATCGACGTGACGTACTGGTGTTTTGAAAAGGTGAGGATACCTCACTTTCATTTCCGCTTTCAATTCCTGTGTCATTTCCTCTATAGCATGATTCCTCCACAAAACTTTAACTTGTGGTATGACCTTTCTTGGCGTAGGGGACATGCTCCTTCCTATCCAAAATCTTGACAGTACCTCCTCATACGCTAAGTCTTGGCTATCTCGTCCTGTTCTAACTCAATAACGTGGTTCGGTCTTTCACATATTTACTTAAGTATGAGATATGTGAAACACATTATGAACACGAGACATACTCGAGAGGTAACGCAAGTCTATAGGCTACATTTCCTACTCGGTCAAGAATTTGAAATGGACCAATAAATCATGGATTGAGCTTTCCTCTCTTCCCAAATCTTGTAACTCCCTTCCATGGAGCAACTCGCAACAATACATGATCCCCTACATTAAATTCCACATCCTTTCGATAAAGATCCGCATAACTCTTTTGTCGATCTTGTGCCGCTTTGTATCGTTGTCGAATCATTAGTCATACGTATTTAACTTCGGGTCCCAACAATGTTGCTTCACCCACCTCATCCCAACATATTGGAGAACGACATTTTTGTCCATATAATGCTTCAATGGAACCATGCCTATATTTGTTTAATAACTATTGTTGTATGAGAATTCCACCAATGGCAAGTACTTATCCCAACTTCCTTTGAAATCTAGGACACGTAGTTTTAATATATCTTCAAGAGTTTGAGTAGTCCTTTCGATTGCCCATCCGTTTGAGGATGGTATGCCAGCCAAATCAATCGTAAATTGCGTGCCCATAGCTTTCTAACCCAAAATCATGAAGTGAATCTTGGGTCACTATCCAAAACTATGGATACAGTATGCCATGCAACCTCATAATCTCATTCACGTACATACTAGCAAGACGTTCGAGGAATAAGTCTCCGTATCGGCAAGAAATGAGCAGATTTGGTTAATCTATCAACAATAACCCAAATAGCATTAATGCCTTGAGAAATCGTAGGAAGACCCGTTGAAATCCAAATCCACGTAATGTGTTCCCACTTCCATTCCTAATCTCAAGTGGTTGCAACGGACCCTTAGGTACTAGATGCTCCGCCTTTTACACGCTGGCAAGTTAAACACATCGAGATAAACTTTGCAATCTCTCTCTTCATTTGTTCCACCAAAATGTATGTCAAGATCACGATACATTTTAAGACTTCCGTGATGGATTGCAAATGGTGTATTGTGTGCCTCCATCATAATCTTGTTCTTCAAATCGTAGTCGTTAGGAACACAAAGTCTAGAGTAGACTCAAGTATTCCTTCTTCATCAATTCTCGCTTAGGAATAGCTCCTTCTTGTACTTTCTTCTTCATACGCATCGGCCTCCGGCCTCGGTGGCTTGATCGACTTTAACTTTATCGATTAAAGTCGATTATACTCAGATATCATCAATGTAGTACCTAGAGTTTTCATCTCCATCTCTATTATTTGTAAATTATACGAAATTAGTCTTTGACAATATCGTCGTACTTTGTATCGATCTTCTACTCAACACGTCGCTACCACGTTAAGCTTTTCCGGATGGCATGGTCGTAATACGTCTTTGAAATGAGTCTCCTCTTGAGTTCTTCAAGCTCTTCCCACATTCCTTGCTCCATTCGAATTTTGTATCTCTACGAGTCACCAAGGCGATAATGGAATAGCGATTCGAGAATATCCTTCAACGAATCTCGATAATAACCAACTAAGCCTAGAAAAGCTACGTATTTCGATTCTCGACTTAGGTTGCTTCTCAACTCGTGACTCATATCCCAACCTTGGATAAAGACGTCACAATGACACCTATCGCTTTACTTATCGCATCGAATATGACGTCCCTACAGAGAGTGCGGCTTAGTGAATTCCACAAAGGAAGTCACAAGATAAAGGCTCATGTACCAAATTTATAGTTGAATTTTTAACTCAAAGTTCAATAGGAGCCATTCGATATGAGATTTTAGAAATGAGTTTTGTCTGGGTTCAAATTCGATACAAAATTTAATATCGGGCTTTGGGAGTAAGCAAGAAATTCTTCGTAAAATACGTCGGAAAAATCAATAACAACAGAATATTATTCAAATCGACGTGTCTTTATTCAAATCCATAACATGGATTAAGAAAACTTGACATCCGTAATAAACGAATGACTTCATGGCTTGATATGAAAATGTTTGATTACAATGGTTTGATTGCTTGAATTCGAATAACGAGTTGCTTAGGAATATGAAAACTAACAACCTTACAAAAGCAATCAATTTGGCATGATGAGTAGTTAACCTTAAAATCACATCAAAAGCAAATATCTCTATAGAAATAAGGTTAACGAGAAATGTGATAGTGCTGACTGAATCAAACAAGATTTCTAAACAACGGATGTAATGAAAGTTTCTCCTAACGGATTCTCCATAAATAGGTCAAAGTCTAATTTCTCCGTAGTCAAGTTCAAACGTTGAGCGCAAGCAAGAGAGATAAAAGAATGGGTAGAACCCATTATCTAGTAAGGTATAAACTTCGCAAGAATTTATAATTAACTAACCCGTCTTAACTTCGTTCGTTCCTCGCATTTTGACCGGCCACGACAAACGCTCTTCCAAGAACCGTTGACTTTGAATTTTCTCGGGACATCCTTTTTGAGTCACCATTCACGCTGGATCGGGTTTCGATATCGTATAATCTCGGCGATATATGTCCTTCTTTTTTCATAATTATAGCATACCTTGGAAGGCTTTGAACAGTTTGACCTTATATGTCCCTCCTCTCGCATCTGTAGATCTAACCGGCGATCGTTCTCTTCCCTAGAATTTGTTGTTGGTCTTTGATCTTTAACTGCCGACGCCTTCCGTCATTCTTAAATCTTCTCTTTTAGATTGGACATCTCTTTCCATAATATCAACGCGTCGATGCGGCTTTTACCCATGCATCACTCATTCTCACTCGTTCGCTTATTTCTTCTTTCACTTCGATTCCACTTTATCATCTTATACTCGCGAAAGAGTGCTTCGTTCAAGCATCACGTATCGGGTAACACAAGCTTGAATCGTTGCATCCTTTTGCTCCACGATTTTCTCGCAATTCTTTAGCTTCGCTTCTTCTAACTCATGAATACGATTTTGCAATTCTATATTTCGATCATAAAATACCTCTAATAAACTATCTTGGTGTACTCTTCTTCCTCTTCTTCCTCACTCTCATTTATTACCTCTGCGATTATCTCTAAAGGTGCAACTATCAATTCTTCACTCACCATATGGATATCTCTAATTCCTTCTTCGCTGACATCACATTATCCTTATCCTCGTTGGCGATTAGAGGTGTCTCCACGATCTCATTCACTCCATTGTTAACGCTTACCGTGACCATTCTAAAAAACTATCATAAAACAAGGGTTAATTAAATAAATTAACAAATCACATAATACCCCTATATTATGACCAACCAACAAATAATCTTAGGTAGGACACACTAGCGAAGGATTTACTTGTCTCTCCCCTCCTAGTTCTATTCCCCGATCTCCGCCAGAGATCATATCCCTAAGCTCCGATACCAACCGTGACGCCCCAAAATAGGTATACACAACACCCATTCTCGAGTCGCCAAATACATGGTACAAGAAGCAAACTACAACTTCAATAATACAAATGTCGTGTGAAATACGACAATATATAATGTGAGTTTAAATATAATATTGTCTTACAGATAATATCCACACGCAAATAAATCCCCATCATAATTATTGATACATTATTTTACAAAATGGTGAGGACTACTAAACAACTCTCTGTAACCTTCATTCCATACCCCCGACTAAGTACTTCGCTACATTCTCGCCTCCCGAGAAGAAAAATGGAACAACAAGGAAAAGGGTGAGCTCAACTAGCCCAAAGAAAGAATACTATGACTAAGATAATATACAACAAATTATCGTTAGTCTCCAACAGGAAAAAAATCGATGAATACAATAGACAACAAGTTTCGGATCAATATTCGCATGTTGAAATAATAATTCATAGAAAGTTACGTAGAGAATGAAATCTACTATAATCTATGAATTTAACGGTCCATCATCAATATTTTATCCCCAGAACATCAATCAATATTCATCTCAAATCAAATATTCATCTTTGCACTACAGAGCCAAAGATATTCATCAATCGATTATGTGTTCATCTCAACACTGCTCATCTTTGCACTAAAGGCCAAAGATATTCATCGATCGGTCATGTTCATTTAAACACTGCTTCATCTTTGCACTACAAAGCCAAAGATATTCTTCAGAATCATTCATCTTTGCACTACAGCCAAAGATATTCTTCAGAAATCATTCATCTTGATGACTACAGTGCCAAAGATATTCAATAATATCATCATTTAAGACCGAGGATGATGAAAATATTTTTAAAGAAACGAATCCAAAGTGAAACAAAATGACAAGGATTAAGGATTCAGTTCTTTGGTTTTATCCACGTCCAACAATACCTCAAAAATAATCATAGTGGTGTAAAATTCAAGAATGATCAAAACATGGATACAATCAAAGCTAGTATCCGAGAATAGATGTTTTAGACGAAAAGAAGAAATTTTATTTTTCGATGAATAGTCTTGTATCACGTGAATAGTCTTAGATATGTGAATAGTCTTGACATCGTGAATAAGAACTCACACCAAAAGATAGAAATTCCACAAAAAAACATTTTCACGCTTCATTAATAGTACTCGTGAATAAGAACTTCGTGAATAGTAACTCATGAATAGTAACTCGTGAATAAGAACTCATGAATAGTAACCTCGATATGAAAAAGTTCCAAATTTGATAAAACTTCAGATCAACATTTCAAAGATAATGATATTGAAGAAATAATATCATTACGAAAAAATAATATCCCTTACCTCAAAGAATCGAGACTTGGAAAGAAAGGTCTCAAGTGATCTTTGAATGAAACTTGTTACGACAAAGAACTCTCAAAGTATCTAAATACTCACAAAATACGCCAATAATATAGAGAGAAAGAGAAAACTTTGTTTCGTGTGATTTTCAATTCTAACTTAGCCCTCTCTTTATAGGAAAATGTTAGCCGTAAAGCGGACTTGACCACTAGCTACTGATGGCTTTACTCGCTACTATTGCCACCCACCACATTTGAAATAAAATTCAGCACATTTTTTCACCAACCACAAGTGGGGCCCACTCAATTCTAGAATTTTCCACCAAAATCAATTATAAACCTAATTTTCGAATCCGACACCTCTTAAAATTCACAACAAATCATTCGTGCATTTTTAACGGTTCAAAATTTGTGGACATATACTCAACTTATGTATGTATAACATACCCAAAAATTACCACAATCCAACGGTCGGATTAAAAATTATAACCCCCGCAAATATCTTAAAACCCCCGATTTGATTTTTAACACCTCCAATCCGATAAAATACTTGATAAAACACCTCAACAATAATTTCTTCATTTATAACCACATAAATAAATCCATCATTTATATCCACATAAAATAAATATTTCTTTATCATATGAATCAATAATTAATTATTCACAAATAATATTACAGAATCACAATTATGACAACCAAAGTTCCTGGAAAGAGGGGCTTTCAGATAAGGATTTCTCCTTCTTGGCGCCATGATTAGGTGACCAAACCTCTCCTTAGATGAACTTTCTAGACATTGCCAATAATGTTATCTAATAATATTATTCAAATAATATGAATTATTGATCCGATAATGGGAAATCTTGTAGGTGACAATTATTGAACAACAATAATATAAAATATCAACGCAAAGAATTATTGAATCAATAAAATAAAATATTGAACAGTAACTCATGTGAAAATTATTGAGTAGTGCCATCTTACGTGCGAATCAATAATTCAACAATACATGTATCAATCTGGTGTCTTCTTTGTGCAACCACGCGTATTCATCGTATTTTAACCATACGGGTATTCCAATGATCTAAAATCCAGAATAACTACGCCGTTATTTATAACCACCCAAACTTTGTTGTTTTCCTCATCCAATCGCTTTCAGTTATGGGGCCCACACATGGCTTCATAGTCGCATTTAATATTCCAACGATGCGAATATTCCACGACCAAACGAATATTCCCCGAATAACAATGAATATTTTATAAGCACTTGCTTATTTTGAAATATTTATGTATTTAACCCTTAACTATCCACATTAATCAAATCAACCCTTACTATTTCAAAATAATAAATAAAGGAAATTCCTTTTTATTTAAAAAATTTCGGTCTCTACAAATAAATAAGTCTCCTCTTAAGCTCTTGGAAACTCTTCTCGCATTCTTCGCTCCAAACGAATTTTGTATCCTTCTTCGAGTTAGGCCGAGTTAATGGAGTAGCGATTCGAGAAAACCCTTCCACGAATCTCCGATAATAACCAAATAAGCACAAAAAGCAACGTCTTGATCCGCAAACTTTCGGTTGCTCCCAACTTTGTATTGCTTCAATCTTCACGGATCCACGGATACTCCAAGTTTTGACACTAAGTGCCCAAGAAATGCTACTTCCTCGAAGCCGAACTCGTATTTCTTCAATTTGGCATATAGTTGGTTTCACGAAGCCTTTGGAGTACCGAATTCAAATGGTGCTCATGATCTTCACGACTTTTGAATATATAAGGATGTCATCAATAAAGACAACAACGAATCGATCCAAATATTCCTTGAATACTCGGTTCATCATATCCATGAAAGCGCGAGGAGCATTAGTCGATCCGAAAGACATGACTAAGAATTCATAATGCCCGTCTGGGAGTTCTAAAGGCGGTCTTTGGAATATCCTCGCCTAATCTTCACCGATGATATCCGAACGAAGATCGATTTTGAAAAGAATTGTGCCCTTGCAATCGGGTCAAACAAGTCATCAATACTGAAGTAGAGGATACCTATTCTTGATGGTGACATGGTTCAATTCCGATAGTCGTACAAAAGTCGCATACTCCGTCTTTTCTTCTTTACAAATAAAACAGAGCACCCCAAGGAGATGTACTAGGGCAATGAAACCGATGTCCAACAATTCTGTAGTTGGACCTTTAACTCTGAAGTTCAATAGGAGCCATTCGATATGGGGTTTTAGAAATGGGCTTTGTACGAGTTCAAGATCAATAAAGAATTCAACTTCACGTTACGGGGTAGACCGGGAAGTTCTTCGAAAATACGTCGGAAAGTCAATAACAACAGAATATTATTCAAATTTGACGTGTCTTTATTCAAATCCATATATGGGCTAAGAAAGCTTGACATCCGTTTTTCAATAAACGAATAGCTTTATGATTAGATATGATGGTGATTGATTTTAATGGTTTAGTTGCTTGAATTAAATAACAAGGTTGGTTAGGAATATGAAAACTAACAACCTTACGAAAACAATCAATTTTGGCATGATGAGTAGTTAACCAATCAATCCCTAAAATCACATCAAAAGCAAGTATCTTTAAAGAGATAAGGTCAACGGTAAGGTGATGGTGCCAACTTGAATCAAACAAGATTTATAAACAATGAATGTGATGAAAGTTTCTCTAACGGAGTTTCCACGAGATAGGTCAAAGTCTAATTTCTCCTGAGTCAAGTTTAAACGTTGAACACATGCGGGAGAGATAAATGAATGGGTAGCACCGGTATCAAGTAAGGTATAAACTTCGAAGAATTTATAAATAGCTTACCCGTGATCACCTCGTTTGGGTTCCTCGCATTATGACCCGATCACAACAAACGCTCTTCCTAATCGTTGACTTTGACTTTTCTCGACGATCTTTTGAGTCACCGTCCCCATTGAACTAGGTTTCATTCTTCAGATAATCTCGGCGATATGTCCTTCCTTTCCACAATTATAGCATACCTTGAATCGTTGTTGTGGGCGGCGCTTGGACTAATATGTCCTCTTTTTCGCATTTGTAACATATATATGACCGGTGGTCGTTCTCCTCCCTTAGAACCGATTCTTTGCAAGACTTGCCGTCTTCACATGGTCATTGTTAAATCTCCTCTTTTAAAATCTCCTCCCGACTCTCGCTTCTTCTATTTTCATGGCCATGATTACCACCGGAGTGGTTACCATTTTTGTCCGTCTGCTTTTCTTTCTCGCTAGTTATCATTATTACATTGACCTGCTATCTCCGTACGATCCTCGGTTATGGTCCTCAACCGACCGTACTCATTATCTCGCTCTAATAATTGAGCCTGCTTACAACATCCCCGAATAGAGAAAAATTTATGAGAAATGAGATATCTTGACGTATGTCGGGTTTCAAACCTCTAAGAAACATCCGCGTCATCGTTCCTCATTCTCCACCAAATGAGGTCTGAAACTCGATATAACTCTGCAAACTTTGCCTCGTCTTTGAGACACCGGCATGTTGTTACGCTCGATCTAATAAACTCCACTTCCTTCATATGACGAACACTTTCAGAAAGTATTTGTCATTAAATAGTTTCTGAAATGTCTCCCAAGACATCTTTGAGTGTACTTTTGGATGGACGCTTCACTGAGACTCCCCACCAATGATCACGCCTCGCCATGGAACATAAAGGTGGCGAATGGAACCTTCGTTCCTCCGTGCATCCCAAGACATCGAATATCTTGGTAATTTGCTTGACCCATGTTTCCGCCATGATCGGATCGGCTTTCCCTTAAATTCGTGGTCCCAACTCTTTGAATCGCTTGGCTATGACAACCCGTGAATTGCTATCATTTCTCCTCAGTATTTTGAACACGAGTCTCCTCATGCGATTTTGCATGAATCGCAAAAAACTTCTAAACATCCCTCGTTCATCATCTCGCTTTCGGTGGTGTTGTTTACAGGAGGAACATTGCCCGACTGTTGCCAGACGTTCTCCTCGTTGGTGAGTACAGGCGTCTCCACGGTCTCATTTCCATTGTTAATATTCTCGATTCGACATTCTCAAATCATGTCATAAAACAAGGGTTAATTAAAGAAATCAATATATCACATAATATCCTTATATATCGACCAACTAAAAAAATAAGCTTAGGTAGGACACACTTGGCGAAGGATTTACTCGTCTCTCCCCTCCTAGTTCTATTCCCCGATCTCCGCCAGAGATCATATCCCTAAAGCTCGATACCAACTGTGGCGCCCCCAAAATAGGTATACATCACCTATTCCGAGTTGTCAATACATGGTGCGAAACAACTACAACTTTATTATTACAACAAGAAAAGCGTGAGAGTTTGAATACAAATATTATCTTCTGCATACAATATCTATACTCAAATAAATCCTCATCACATTTATTGATACATTATTTTACAAAAATGGTGAGGACTACTAAACAATTCTTTCTAAAACCTTCATTCCATACCCCGACTAGTACTCGCTTATATTCTCGCCTCCCGAGAAAAAAAAATGGAACAAAAAGGAAAAGGGTGAGCTTAACTAGCCCAATAAAGAATATTATGACTAATATAACATACAACAAATTATCGTTAGTCATCAATAGGGAAAAATCTAATAGAATACAATAGACAACAAATTTTAAATCAATATTCGCAATGAAATAATAATTCATTAGAAGAGTTAAGTAGAGAATGCAAACTACTATCTTCTATGTATGAATTTAAAAAGTTCATCGCTCATCTTTTATCCTCGTAACATCAATCAATATACATCCGGAATCAAATATTCATCTTTGCACTCTGGGCCAAAAATATTCATCGATTGGTCATATTCATCTAAACACTGCTCATCTTTGCACTACTACCAAAGATATTCTTCAGAAATCATTCATCTTTTGTACTACGGGCCAAAGATATTCAATAATATCATCATTTAAGACCGAGGATGATGAAAATATTTTAAAAGAAATGAATCCAAAGTGAAACAAAATGACAAGGATTAAGGATTAAGGATTAGTACTTTGTTTTATCCATGTTCAAAAAATACCTCAAAAATGATCATAGTGGTGTAAAATTCAAGAATGATCAAAACATGGATACAATCAAAGCTAGTATCCGAAATAGATATTTTGGATAAAAAGAAGAAATTTCATTTTTCTATGAATAATGTCGATATCGTGAATAGTCTTGTATATCGTGAATAAGAACTCTCAAACACCAAAAGGTAGAAATTTCCCAAAAAAACATCTTCACGCTTCATGAATAGGACTCGTGAATAGTAACTCGTGAATAGTAACTCATGAATAGTAACTCGTGAATAGTAACCCCACATGAAAAAGTTCCAAATTTGATAAAAAGTTCCAACTAATATTTCAAAGATAATGATATTGAAGAAATAATATCATTTGAGAAGAAATTAACATCCCTTACCTCGAAAGATTAGTAATTCTAAATTTGGAATACTAGGGTATAGTCTTTGAAGAGAACTTGCACCGCCTAACAATACTCAAAGTATACTCAAAATACTCACAAGAATACGCTCGATAATATAGAGAAAAACTTCAGCTTTACGGTGTGATTTTCAATTCTAACCCAAGACCTATTTATAGGAAAATCTTTAGAACACCAAAGCGAAAAATTTAATATAATATTAATATATATATTAAGATTTCTACGCCCACCTTCCTAGATCTGATCTCAAATTCATTATGCACATGTTGTAGCCCACAAAACAAACAAAAAAACGTTTTTATAATTTAAAATATTTTAAACTTCCAAAATCAATTATTTGAACTTTGGAACTTTAATAATTCATAATAAATAGCCCTTCTATCGGAAAATTGAATCTCGCGATTTCTTTAGGAAATTCAATTCTCTACAACTTTGCGAAAGAAAGTTTTTCAAATTCCAAACAGAAATTGGCCGAAATCCACAAGCGGGATTTTACATGCTATAATCAAATTTCATCAATAAATGGGGTCCATTTGACATGTTTAACATGTTTTAAACATTTATTGTAACAAAAAATACTCTTCCTCCTCGTATACTCATATATCCCACATTCGTTGTAAAAATATCACCATTATTATATTATTAAAATATAATAATATATTTAAAAGAATTATTTTATCGTAAAAGATAAAATTTCAATTTTCAACAATTGTCACATTAAAATTTTTCTTCATCTATATCCACATAAAATCAATATTTTTCTCATCATATGAATCAATAATTAATTATTCACAAATAATATTACGAATCACAATATTGACAACCGTGCATAGTTCCTGAAAGAGGTGGCTTTCCAATAAGAATTTCTTCTTCTTGGCGCCATGAATTAGGTGACCAAACCTCTCCTTAGACGTAACTTTCTAGACATTGCCAATAATGTTATCTAATAATATTATTCGGATAATATGAATTATTGCTTCGATAATGAAAAATAATTGTGTAATGACAATTATTGAAACAACAATAATATAAAATATCAACAATGCGTGAATTATTAACTCAATAAAATAATCTTGAGCGTTAATTACAGTAACCATTATTGAGTAGTGCCTTCACGTAAGAATCAACAATTGGTGCAATACCGTAATGCTTCTTGTGTTTTAACCACCTGGATATTTTAACGGATTAATTGGTAATAACTTCTGTATTATTTTTAAACCACTTATATTTGTCGTTTTCTTCATCCAATCGCTTTCAAGTATATGGGACCCACACATGGGCATCGTCGTAAATGCATTTAATATTCTCACAAGCATTTAATATTCCACGACACCAAACGAATATTCCCAAGCAAAAATGAATATTTTATAACCACTTGCTTATTTTGAAGTATTTGCGTATTTTACCCCTAACTATCCACATTAATCACATCAACCCTTACTATTTCAAAATAATAAATAGAGAAAATTAAATTTCATTAATAATAAGTTGGGGTCTTACATTTGTGGTCCTCTTTATTGATGACATCCTCATATATTCCAAAACCCGTGAAGATCATGAGCAACACTTGAGACTGATACTCCAAAAGCTTCGTGAATATAAGCTTTATGCCAAGTTGAAGAAATGTGAGTTCTGGCTTGAGGAAGTAGCATTCCTTGGGCACGTGGTATCAATTCATGTAATATCTGTTGACCCAGCAAAGATTGAAGCTATTCAAAGCCGGGAACAACCTAAATCAATGGAAGTAGTAGTAGCTTCTTTCTTAACTTGGTTATTATTCGGAGATTCGTAGAAGGGTTTTCTCGAATCGCTACTCCACTAACTCAAATGACTTTGGAAGATACAAAGTTCGGTTGGAAGCGAGAAATGTGAGAAGAGTTTTCAAGAACTCAAGAGAGAGACTCATTTCAAAGACTGTTACGACAATACCATCCGGTTCGGAGGATTTATCATCTACAAAGTGATGCTTGGGCAAAGGGTTAGGATGTGTTCTCATGCAACATGGGAAAGTCATAGCCTTTATGTCTCACGACAACTCAAAGAATATGAGAGGAATTATCCTACTCATGATCTAGAGTTAGCATTTGTTATCTTCGCACTAAAGATTTGGAGGCATTACTTGTATGGGGAGAAAGTGGAGATCTTTACGGATCATAAAAGCCTCAAATATTTCTTCACTCAAAAGGAACTCAACATGCGACAACGACGTTGGCTTGAATCTGCTGAAAGAAGATTATGATCATACTATCCAATACCATCCTCGGAAAAGCGAACGCGTGGTAGTAGACGCGTTGAGTAGAAGAAGATCATATCTTTGGCATGCGAGTGCAATATTGTCAACACAAAGGCCCATTTTGTATGACTTGCAAAGGATGAAGATAGAGATAAAGACTCTGTGGGACCCACGTGATGATGGCAAATATACTGAGTAGAACCGACTTTAATTGATAAAATTAAAGTCGCTCAAATTACGAGATCTGGAGTGATCGCGTATGAGGAAGAAAGTGCGAAGAAGGTGCGATCTTAGGAAGCAAAAATCGATGAAGAAGGAATACTTGAGTCAACTCCGACTTTGTGTTCTAACGACCACGATTTAAAAGTATAAAATCATGATGGAGGCGCACAACACATCGCTTTGCAATCCATCTAGGAGTACCAAAATGTATCATGATCTTCGACATACATTTTGGTGGGGCAATATGAAGAGAGAGATATGTACTTGCTTATCTCAAGGTGTCTAACGTGTCAACGAGTCAAGCGAAGCATCAAGTACCAAAAGGTCCATCAGCAACCACTTGAAATTTGAAATGGAAGTAGGAGCACATTACCATGGATTTCACATTCGGTCTTCCCAAAGTTTCTCAAGGCGAAGATGCGATTTGGGTCATTGTTGATAGATTGACCAAGTCTGCTCATTTCTTACCGATACGAGAAACTTATACACTTGAATATCTTGCTCGTATGTACATAAACGAGGTTGTAAGATTGCATGGTATGCCAGTATCCATAGTTTCTGATCGAGACCCAAGATTTACTTCACAATTTTGGGTTAGTTTGCAAAAAGCTATGGGCATAGATTTACGATTTAGCTCGGCATATCATCCTCAGACAGACGGACAGTCGGAGAGGACGATTCAAACTCTTGAAGATCTATTAAGACTCTATGTCCTTGACTTCAAGGTGTCAGATTTGTAATATTCATGAAGCAATCAAATTGCATAAAAAATGCGGAAGCGTGTAAAATCAGAGTTTAAAAAATTTACAAACCATATACCTGGATCACCCTTTATGAACAATTATTAATTAAACGAAAAGATAAAGAATAAAATCATACCCTTGAAGATCGAGCTTCCTCAGGTACAAGTTCACCTCCAATCCTTTTCGCGTTCAACTTGAATCCACCAGTTTGGTTCCTTCCTTTGATCAACGTTAGCCACCCAAGCGTTTGGCCTCTGAGGGTGATCCACCAAGAAGAAGAAAATTCAAGAAGATGGGTGTTTATGGCTCAAACCCTAGTTTTTCCTATCTCTATAGAAAAGGGTACTCTCCAACAAATTGGAATTATTACGTTGTAAAAGTCAACAACCCATCCCACCCATAATAAGACTCCTCTTATTTATTGATGTGGGCAACCCTCCTTAATAATTAAGAAATTGGGTTTTATTTAATTAATTAAATTCTTTTAATTAATTAGGCTCCTAATCTTATTAGGGATAATTAATTAAACTCCTTTAACTAATTTTCCTTCCTAATCCAATTAGGAATAAATGAGAGTACTTATATTAAATTAATTCCTAAACTCTTTAAAAATTAAAATAATAATAATTGTAATAATATTAATAAGACTCTCTTATTAATTTATATTTAATATTTCTAAAATATTAAATAATAAATATTAAGCTATTTAATTTATTCTATCACCATAGATTAAATTAAATATACATAACATATTTATTACGATTATGCCATTAACTTCTTAAATAATTATTCTTCCTTTTACGGTGGTGTGACCATTTAGGTTCTCCATATTAAACCTAGGTTGTGAATAAATCAATTAGAACAATTCTAATCTTATTTAAATAAATAAATTAAACAATTAATTTATTTAAATAATATTTATTCTCTGATAGGGATAAGCCTCCCTAACGATCAACGACTTTCCGGATAATATAGATTTCAACATTAATCATTAAAGAACCTTTTGAGTAAATAGTTACCGTGACAATTCAATCCTTCCACCATACAATGTCCCAATTAAATATAAGACATGGAATTCTTTGTCAAGTCTTATTTTATTTAATTATATGTATTTCGATCCTTAAATGCACAACTCAAATAATGCAAATTAGAAACTCCTTTCTAATTTCATTCTGCCTTGGCCAAGGACTACTGGGTTGTCATTTATCGAATCACATAGGACATTTCTCTTCTTTTATTAGAAGTGGTAGATTCTTTATTGATCATACATTATCTCCATGTACAACTTATTATACCCAAGCATACCCTTTGATATACCCTAAGGGTCTTAAGGAATAAGTCAAAGTATAACTCATCATACACAAGATACTATGATGATCTCAAGTCCAAGGATTACTTGTCTACTACTATCACTACAGAAATTCCTATTGACAAGCAAATAAAACTCCATTAGGTATTCCTTAGCGAGCCACGCTCAAATGAACTTATTCTCTAATAAGCACCTACATACTTGCTTTAGTGTCTCCACAAAATGATCACGAGATCAATCATCCTCATCCAACGAAAGAAACAACGACGTATACCAATCTATCCGGATTCACTAATCCCCAATTTAGTAATCCAATGATTGGGAACTATTTTAGTTTTTAAGCTTTCTAAGAATTTAGATCTCATTAGAATGATCATCATCATTATTCTAAAAGCATTGCTAAAAAACTATGGGTTTATCACATATTATAAAACAAACATCATGTAGATAATTCAAAGCCTTTAATAAATTAATACTTTTTATTAATAAATGAATAAGATTGTTACAAAGTATATGCTTTATCATCAAACATGATTGGCTTGTGTGCATACTACTTTCAATCTCCCACTTGCACTAAAGCCAATCGTCATGGTAACTCATACTCTTCTTCTACAAGTGACGATTATCCTGCTTTGTTGGATAAGCTTTAGTTAATGGATATGTAATGTTGTTTATGAGAGTCCACTATCTCTATAGTGATTTCCCATCTTCAATGATTCTTATAATCAAATGAAAGTGCCACAACACATGTTTAGATCCAAGATGAGACTTAGAACTATTCCTAGTTCTCGTAATGAACTTTTAATCCAAACAATCAACTTGTAGCTTCATTTATAGCTATATACTTTGTCTTTATCACTAAACCAAAGAACTCTTTCTTTGTTTGGAACCTTTCCAATTCATTGCACCAATGTCAAGGTAACCTTTACCTTAAAGTGGATTTTTCATCATCTTGGTGCGTCTCGAAAAACTTGAGTCCGTTAAGCCCTCTAGTTTTGATTTAGACCCACCATGAATATGATCACATCCTTAGTGCCGGTTAAGCACTTTAAGATGTTTTTCACTGTCTTACAGTGATCTTCTCCAGAATATGACCGATCAACATCAGATCTCGTACATTTCATTGCATACATGATTGTCACTCATGCGACCTCTCCTTTTGGAGTCTATGGGGACTATTAAGAGAGATACACTCCATAGCTCATCAACATGAGACATCTCTTGGAGTTTGCCATGCTAAACGACTTTAGCATCAAATGAATATACGTTCCTTGGGTTAAGTCGAGCATCCTCTTAAATCTATCTATATAGATTTATATCCCCAATTAAGATACTCTTCCCAAATCATTCATGGAGGAATGTTTAGACAACTTTATCTTTACTGATTGTAGCATTGGTATGTCATTCCTTATCCGTATTATATCAACATATAATATTAGGAATGTCACGGCGCTCCCACTGACCCTTTTGTACAGACTAGAAGTCTTACCTCATCGAATGTAACTCTAGATCATCATCTTCTATGATGTGTACCTCATCATCATCATCCATGATGAATCCATACCTCCTAGGTATCTTCTATACTATTCCGATTTATGATTAGGTTGTGGTACAATAGGTCTATCTACAGTTCCTCTTATTTGACTTATAGTGTTTTGTGGTTCTTGAACTTTTCAAGATCTATTATCCTCCCACTAGCCCCTTTTAATGATAAACACCTTTATCTTGGAAAAGCACGTGTTTCGTAACAAACACCTTTTGCTAAGTAGAATTATAGAACATATACCTAAACTTACTTTAGGATGTCCCACAAATCAGTACATGTCAAATCTTGTCCCAAAGCTTATCCTTTGAAACCGCTTTCATATAAGTTGGACAACCCCTTATCTTAACATACTTAAGATTAGGAATCCTCCCCATCCCATAACTTTTATGGAGTCTTGGGGCCGGATTTTGAGGTTACCATTTTAAGTAGATATCAGCCCATTTCTGGACATTATCCTGGAAGGATACTGGAATGTCGGTAAAATCATTATGGACCGTACCATGTTCAACAAGGTATGATTTTTCCTTTCAGATACATCAATCAATTATTATGTATCGAGAGGTGTCCATTATGAGAAAACCATTTGAGATGATCTAGAAACTTATTGCACAAGTATTTATTCCTTGATCTAATCAAAGAATCTTAATACTTTGTCAATTTGTTTCATTTCTGAATTCTTTGAACCTTTCAAATAATTCACACTTGTATTTCAACAAATACATACATTCAACTCTTTGAATGATCATCTCCTTTTCTTATACTAGTTTGTTCAATTTACAAAATAATTTTTCACGTAAGTCAAGTATACAAAATCCATTAAGTAATATTCCAGTTCTATACAAAACATTATTATTATAAATAGAACAACAATTGTTCTTAATTATAATACTAAAATTTTATTGTCCAACAATAAAATGGAAATAATATTTCTAACAAGAATTGGAATACAATAACAACTTATTGACTTAATAGATTTGCTTCAGTAAGCGATCTTAAACTATAAGTTTCTATAGCTAATGCAGCAACCTTTGCTTCATTTTCCACACATAGATCTACTTATATTTGTTTAGCTTTCTACTTCTGCTTGGTCCCTTCATAAATCTATATTTATGATAACCAAAGTCGGTATCCAATACCCAAGTAGAACCTTGACTTAAAGAAAAATTTATTTCAATCATGAACAAAAACTGTATTGTAACCGAAACTTCACTAAGCTTCTTTGGTTAACCTTTGCAAGATGCTTCTCGCAGTTTCTTTCTAGTGTCCAGGCTTATTGCAGTGGAAGCAAACTCCTTTGCTATCCGTATCAGTTTTGTTCTTATTATCCTTTGTTTATGCCTTTCTATTTACCTTCTTTGAATCGTTCTTCTTTTCAGAAGATCCTTTGGCCCCTACCAGTAAGACATGGCCTTTCTTGGTTGGAAAGTGACTCTCAACATTTTTCAACATGTTAAGCTAATCAGCGAAGCTGATATCTAGCTTGTTCATATGAAAAAATTCACAACAATTGTGAAAGGAGTCCGGAGTGAGTGCAAGATCAAATCTTGGCTCAACTCTCCATCCATGACAAAACCAGTTGTCCTAATTGTTCAATCAAATTGATCATGTTTAGAACTTTTTGTCTGCATTTATAGTGCCATTGGCCATTCTAGATCGGAAGAGCTCCTTAGATATCTCGATATCTATCGGTCCCTACTTTCCTCACCATCAACTACTTGATGTGCAGAATATAGTAGAGCATCCATAGTTTCATCTTGTCGACGAAGCTCGTTACTCACGGATGCGAGCATGATGCATTGAGCCAACTGTGCATCATCTTGCCACTTTCTAAAAGTAGCAATCTCTTCCTCAGAGGCATTGTCTTCAACCATTGCAGGGATAGACGTATTAAGGACATAAGATATCTTTTCAGCTATGAGAACTATTCTCAAATTCCTTAACCTATCCGTTTAATTCGGCCTGGTTAATTTAGCATCTAATATGCTTCGCAGTGATAGTAATTTTAGACATTGTAAAATTCTGTAAATGAATTTGTAATTAACAACATTTTAACATACATTCTTTTATTAATTACCAAAATAAATTAGGTCTTGTTTTAAATTGGTATATCCCACTATTTTCTTCAAACTATATTACCTCACTTATATAGTTCTAAGCAAAATCTAATTAAAGATTTGCTAGTGAGAATAAGGATCCCATTTCAAATGTATATAGCCTTGTGGTGACACAACAAACTATATATAAATAAATAGGTAGACAACTTTTGTCAATTACATCAACTATGCAACTCCTTGTATTTTGCCTCTTAGATTTTTTTTTGATCAAGTGGTGGCACATCCGAATCAAAATTATCCAAGTTAAGTCGGACCTAGCACTCCATATATTCAAAAAGAAAATATCATCCTTGTGGTGACACAACAAAACAATATTGTTCAATTTTCTTTATAAGCATCAAATGTGATAAATTAACATCTTAAATACTTAATACTTGCCTTGTGGTGACACAACAAACTCATATTAAATATTTAATACTCTATTAATTTTATCATGCTAGAAAGGCTTACGCTCGATATTCCAAATATCTTTGAACGCTTAAGACTTAATATAAAAAAATTGAGGGTTTGTTATTAATTTGTCTCATCTTGTTTAATGCGCGCACACATATATATATATAAAATACGCGTCGTATTAATGAACATGCTGAAGCATGTTTGCATAATATATAATATATATAGTATAAGCATGCACATATAGAATACTATATTCTACTTCTGGATTGATTATGGACTTTTATTCTAGTTTGGTTCACTAGAGCCACCAAGTGAACCAAAAGGTCAAACCCTGGGGTGTGCAAGAAACAATATTTAAATATAACTATTACATTTAAACCCTGCTCTATTACAAACGGGTCTTCAAGCTTCTTGTCCTTGATCTCTAATTCTTCAAAATTAATTCTAAATATTCCTATTACAAAACTATTTAAAATAAATAGAAATCTTGATCGGTGATCGAGGGAAAGTACATAGGAGAGAGATAGAATTTACATTAAGAAAAATTAGAGAAGGCGAGGTACTGCAGAATTCATTTAATAAAACCCATACATTCATGCATCCAACTAAAATAAAATCCAATCACATTGGGTCAATAGTCCATAATCAATCCCATTTATTATCATACACATCACCATATACATCAATAAATAACATTCATCTCATGAATAATAAACATTTAATATATATATTGATATCATTTAATGGGCAAATTTAGTTAGTATAAAATCTATTTTTGAATAAAAATAAACTCCTTTATTTAAATCCAAATTTAAATCAAAATAAAACTATTTTATTTTAATTTATCCTATTTTGAATAAAATAAACTATTTTATTTTAATCAAAATCTTTAATCAAAATAAACTCCTTTATTTTAATTAATTATGGAATCTAATTCCATGTATATAAAAAATCTTTAATTAAAATAAACTCTTTTATTTTAATTAATTATGGAATCCAATTCCATGTAAAAAAAATTTATTAAAGGAAACACGGATATTCTTTCCTATTCACAAATAAACTCCTTTATTTTGAATAATATGAAATCTTATTTCATATTTAAATAAACTCCTTTATTTAAGGAAACATGGATTCTCTTTCCTATTCACAAATAAACTCTTTTATTTTGAATAATATGAAATCCTATTTCATATCTAAATAAACTCCTTTATTTAAGGAAAGATGGAATACAATTTCAACTCCAATTAGTTATCATGGAATCCAATTCCAACTCTAATTAGTTTGCATGAAATTTAATTTTAAAATTAAAATAAACTTTATATTTTAATATTAAAATAAACCTTTTATTTTAAGATTAAAATAAACCTTTTTATTTTAATTATAAAATTATTAAAATTAAAATAAAACTTTATATTTTAATATTAAAATAAACCTTTTATTTTAAAATTAAAATAAACTTTTATTTTAATTATATAATAATTAAGAATATATATATGTATATATATATTCGTAATACATATATATATATATAACCATATATATATATATATATATATATATATATATATATATATATATATATAAATCCGTTCCTTTTCTTGAATTTTTTTGCTTTCATGATATCCTGACTTTTTCTTTTTAACAAATGACGCATGCGTCCCTTTAATAAAAAAACGCAGCACGTATGTTTTTTTTTTTTTTTTTTTTTCGTAAATGAGTGCACGGAAATCCGTGCAACCTTTTAAACTAAAAACTCCTGCTGGTTTTTATTTTTTTTTTTTTTTTAAATTCATGAAGCTTCCGCTGCGCCACTCTGATTCACGAAAAAGTAAAACAGGTTTCGCGAATATTTTTTTTTTTTTTTTTTTTATAATAAATTTTATACAATAAAATTATGCTCAAAAAATTGTTCTAAACACATATTAATATACATATCAAATTAAAACAATTAATAATTCGCATAAAGGTTTGGCTCAGATACCACTGTCAGATTTGTAATATTCATGAAGCAATCAAATTGCATAAAAAAATGCGCTAGAGCGTGTAAAATCGAGTTTTAAAAATTTACAAACCATATAATCCGATCACCTTTATACACAATTATTAATTAAACGAAAAGATAAAGAATAAAATCATACCCTTGAAGATCGAGCTTCCTCGAGTGCACAAGTTCACCTCCAATCCTTTTCGCGTTCAACTTGAATCCACCGGGTTTTGTTCCTTCCTTTGATCAACGTTAGCCACCCAAGCGTTTGGCCTCTGTGAGTGATCCACCAAGGAGAAGAAAAAATTCAAGAAGATGGGTGTTTATGGCTCAAACCCTAGTTTTTCCTATCTCTATAGAAAAGGGTACTTCTCAACAACAAATTGGAATTATTACGTTGTAAAAGTCAACAACCTATCCCACCCATAATAAGACTCCTCTTATTTATCATGTGGGCAACCTCCTTAATAATTAAGAAATTGGGTTTTATTTAATTAATTAAATTCTTTTAATTAATTAGGCTCCCTAATCTTATTAGGGATAATTAATTAAACTCCTTTAACTAATTTTCCTTCCTAATCCAATTAGGAATAAATGAGAGTACTTATATTAAATTAATTCCTAAACTCTTTTAGAAATTAAAATAATAATAATTGTAATAATATTAATAAGACTCCTCTTATTAATTTATATTTAATATTTCTAAAATATTAAATAATAAATATTAAGCTATTTAATTTATTCTATCACCATAGATTAAATTAAATATACATAACATATTATTACGATTATGCCATTAACTTCTTAAATAATTATTCTTCCTTTTATGGTGTGACCCTTTAGGTTCTCCATATTAAACCTTGTGAATAAATCAATTAGAACAATTCTAATCTTATTTAAATAAATAAATTAAATAATTAATTTATTTAAATAATATTTATTCTACAATAGGGATAAGCCTCCACTAATGATCAACGACTTTCCAGGATAATATAGATTTCAACATTAATCATTAAAGAACCTTTGAGTAAATAGTTACCAGACAATTCAATCCTTCCACCATACAATGTCCCAATTAAATATAAGACATGGAATTCTTCACAAGTCTTATTTTATTTAATTATATGTATTTCGATCCTTAAATGCACAACTCCAAATAATGCAAATTAGAAACTCCTTTCTAATTTCATTACGCTTAACCCAAGGACTCTTTGGGTTGTCATTTATCGAATCACATAGACATTTCTCTTCTTTTATTAGAAGTGGTAGATTCTTTATTGATAATACATTATCTCCATGTATAACTTATTATACCCAAGCATACCCTTTGATATACCCTAAGGGTCTTAAGGAATAAGTCAAAGTATAACTCATCATACACAAGATACTATGATGATCTCAAGTCCAAGGATTACTTGTCTTACTATCACTACAGAAATTCCTATTGACAGCAAATAAAACTCCATTAGGTATTCCTTAGCGAGCCACGCTTCGGTGAACTTATTCTCTAATAAGCACCTACATACTTGCTTTAGTGTCTCCACACAAAATGATCATGAGATCAATCATCCTCATCCAATGAAGAAGACAACGTATGTACCAATCTATCCTGGATTCACTAATCCCCAATTTAGTAATCCAATGATTGGGAACTATTTTAGTTTTAAGCTTTCTAAGAATTTAGATCTCATTAGAATGATCATCATCATTATTCTAAAAGCATTGCTAAAAAACTATGGGTTTATCACATATTATAAAAACAAAGATCACGTAGATAATTCAAAGCCTTTAATAAATTAATACTTTTATTAATAAATGAATAAGATTGTTACAAAGTATATGCTTTATCATCAAACATGATTGGCTTGTGTGCATCTACTTTCACAAGAGGAAGTTGGGACAAGTTCTTACCATTGGTGGAGTTTTCCTACAACAACGAGCTTATCGCTAAGTATTGGCATGGCTCCATTCGAGGCGTTGTATGGAAGAAAGTGTCGTTCTCGGTATCTTTGGGATGAGGTGGGTGAAGCAACGTTGTTGGGACTAGAGTTGATACGTTTGACTACTTTAAAGATTCAAACGATCCGGCAACGTATAAAAACCTCACAAGATCGAAAAAAGAGTTATGTTGATCTTCATCGAAAGGACGTGGAATTTGATATAGGAGATCATGTGTTGTTACGTGTTGCTCCATGGAAAGGAGTTACGAGATTTGGAAAGAAAAGAAAGCTCAATCCTCGATTCATCTACCCATTTTAATCCTCGATCGAGTAGGGCAGAGCTTTATAGACTCGCTTTTACAAGTATGTCTCGTGTTCATAACGTTTTTTCACATATCCATGCTACGTAAATATGTAGAAGACCGAACCACATTATTGAGTTAGAACCGGACGAAATAAGCGGAAGATTTGACGTATGAAGAGGTTCTGTTCAAATCTTGGATAAGAAGGAACATATTCTACGCACTAGGTTATACCTCAAGTCAAAATTTTGTGGAGAAACCGCGATGTTGAGGAAATGACTTGGGAGTTAGAATCGAAATGAAATCAAGGTATCCTTACCTCTTTGACATACCGTATCGTACCACAATTTTCGAGGCGAAATTTCATAAGAAGGGAGATTAGTAAACCCCAACTTTTTGAATAAAGATGAATTTTCTATAAATATTATTTTGAATATTATGGAGTAAAATTGATATAATGTTATAGTTGTGGGTAATATTTATAAATTTTGCAAAATCATGAGTTGTTATATAATATTCGATTGGTCGGGGAAGTATTACGTTTTAATAGGGAATATTAAATAAATGACAAATCATTGGTGGACCCTACAACGGAATTATTATCCGGATTGAGAAAACAACAAAAATACTTTATAAAAATAACGGCGGAAGTTTTACAGTTAATCATTTGAAACACCCGGTGTTAAAAAATGTACAATAATCTGCGTGGTTGCGTAGTAGCACACAAAGATATTAATTATTGATGCTTACATGATAAGTCACTCGGTTTTGTTGGTATTATTAATGTAATAATACGAAAATCTTTTTATATAAAATGAATACTTTTATAAAGTTATTCTATAAATATAATATATTATATTCTATTATGCATAGTGTTGCATAAAGTATACTGCATAGTGTTTTGCATAGTAAAATCTTTTTATATAAAAATGTAATACTTTTATAAAGTTATCATTTTTTATTAAACAATAATTAGAATATATTATATTTTATTATGCATAGTGTTTTGCATAGTGCTGCGTAGTGTTTGCATAGTAAAATCTTTTATAAAGTTATTCGTTTTATTAGATTATAAATAGAATATATTATATTTTATTTAAAAAATTTGTTTTAAATATGGACCGTCGATTAAAGTAAACCAATCTCGAATAGCTCATGAGTTAGTTACTATGCATTCCATTTTTCTATAAATAGAAGCTCATTCATTCATTATTTTCTTACAAATTCACTGAAACTCTAGATAGATAAACTATAGAGAGAAAGAAGAAAATATTCTTTACTTCATTACTTATATATCCAAAGATTTTCTTCTTAAGGTAGGAAATATTATTTGTTGTACTCGTAAGGGGTGTTATTCTTTCTTATTCATGAAGAGAACTGCTGTTATTCAATTTCTTATTATTACATTGGAATAACTTTGTATCGCCATCACCCTATATACTTGGTGACATTCTTGTGGCGCCCCAAAATTAGGTATCGTCACCCATCTTGGGTCGCCACTTACATGGTACATAAATTCAAATACAACTTACTAACCTAACTGTAGGTATACAATACGACATAAACCGTGAGTTTGAATACAAATATTGTCTACTAGATATTATACAAACTCAAAAGGAGTCCTCATTACAACTATTATCACACTATTTCACGTAGAATAGTGAGGACTACTAATGCTATCCTCGGACCATTACTTCGTTCCCAGACTCGTCCCGGCTATGTTCTCATTTCACGAAGAGAACGAAATGAAAGAAAGGGTGAGCTCAACTAGCCCGATAAGAAATATTATGACTAAGATAATGCGTAATAAATTATCATTAGCCTTCAACAATGTTAAACCGATAAAATACAATAGATGACCAGGTTTAACACTTGCGGAATAAGCAACCCATTAAAAGAGTCAAGTAGAGAATAAAGTCTACTATCTTTTAGGTTTTAAAAGGTTTTCATCAATTTTATCGGCGAGACTCGACAATAAATAATCCACCACATCTAATCATCCCCGTACCACGGTCGAGGATTTTCATCAAATTATCAATGGTCATGACTATACTTGAATCACCCCGGTCATAATCATACCAAAAATTGTCCATCAACGCATTATAGGCCAACGAGGACTTTTGTCACATCATTTATATCAAGTCATGATTATACCGAATGATCCTCGGTCATAATCATACTAAGTTCATCTATGCACGTAAGCGAAAGATAACATAATATAACATGAGGATGATGACAATGACATAATAATTCAATAAAACAAGTTCAAGAATTATTTAATCCATGAATTATTAACGTCCTTATTATCAACATGATCATCTTTGTTTAAATAGAGTAAAATTCAAGAATGATCGGAAGAATATTTCCATAAAAAGATCTTTGGATGAAACGCAAATATCAAAGATATTCCACTAATTTCATGGAGTATAGAAGTCAAAGTTTTAACCAACCTGGGTATAATAAAGAATGGAATAACAAAAGAAATCACCATGCATGCGGTGCTTGCATAGACGAGTTATTCAACGAGAATAATAATAACGGAACCGTGTCGGTGATATTCACAAAGCGGGATGTTCCAACAGAATAATAAAGATGGAACCGGTCCGGTGTAAAACACATGATAGGATATTCAACGAATGATAAAGATTTTAACCAAGTCCGTGTAAAACACACAGATGTGGATGTTCCAATGTATAATAAAAAGCGGAACCGGTCCTGTAAAACACACATGATGTGGATGTTCCAACGAATAATAGAAGAATGTCACCAAGTATAGGGTAAACCATTATACAAAGTTATTCCAATGAATAATAAGCAATGGAATAACATAATGATTTCACCAAGTATAGGGTATCGCGGCGTATACGAGAGTATGTATAGGGTATGCCACTTTTACGAGTTATTCCAACAGAATAATAATGAATGGAATAACGAAGTTCTCTTCAAGAAGAAAGAATAACACCCTACCAAGTAAAAGAACCGAATATAGAAGTAGTGAAGTAGCGAATACTCTTCTTCTTTCTATAATTTTCTCTCTATAAACTTCTCTCTATAATTTCTCTCTCTAGAGTTTCAATGAATTAAATAAGAAAATAATGAAGGAATGAGCTTATTTATAGGAAAATGGAATGCATAGTAACTAATCCATGAGCGGTCCAGTTTGATTTACTTTAATCGACGGTCCATATTTAAAGAAAAATCTTTTAAATAAAATATAATATATTCTATTTATATAAAAACATTTTACTATACAAACACTATGCAATACTTATGCAAAACACTATCTGAAAACACTATGCAACACTATGCATAATAAAATATAATATATTCTATTTATAGAATAACTTTAATAAAGTATTCTATTTTATATAAAAAGATGTTTACATTTTATTACGTTAATAATACGAATAAAACAAAACGTCATTATCGCTATAATAATTCATATTATTAATCGTGATAATGGAATCAAACCGAGTGACTTCTCACATAAGCATCAATAATCAATACTGGTGTCTTCTTATGCAACCACACTTATTCTTGTACTTTTTTTTACTACCGAAAGTAGTTCAACGGTAACCGCAGTAAAACTTCCGCCGTTATTTCAATAAAATATTTTTGTCGTTTTCTCGATCCGAATGATAATTTACATTGTGGGGTCCACCAATGATTGAGTAGTTGTCACGAATATTCCTGCTAAACCGAATATTCCCAGACCAATCGAATATAATATAACCACTTGCATACTTTGCAAAATTTATAAATACTACCCACAACTATAATATTATCTCAAATTCACACCATAATATTAAAAATTATTTTGACAAAATTTAAATCTTTATTGATAAAATCTGAGGGGTCTCACAATCTCCCTCCTTATGGAATTTTGCCCTCGAAATTAGAATGCGTACACGATATGATAAAGAGATGAGGATACCTTGAATACCTTTATCGTTTAAAAATATTAAATTCATCTTTGAAATCTTGCGAAAGCTATTCATTAACAATTTATCTTTGCACTTCAAAAGCTAAAGATATACAACTCAAAACCAATAATCTTTGAGGCAGCTTGACTTAATAGTATCCACGACCACGAATTATCCATGCACCAGCTCGCCAGGATATTCGTGTTTTCAATCTGATCATGATTATCTTAGAATAATCCTTGGTCATAATCATACCAAGTCTATCAATGCACTACTGACCAAAAGATGACTTTTACCGCATCCATGAATTAATATTTCATTCTTTGAGACTCATTTCAATAATTAATTCATATCATCGAATCATCCACGCACTTTCTGGGCCGAGGATATTCATTAGTATCACGACCACAAATTATCCATGACTTCTGACGAAGATAATTGTGTATTCATTAATATCACGACCACAAATTATCCAAGCACTACGGCCAAAGATAATTGTGTATTCATTAATATCCGACCACAAATTATCCATGCACTACTACCAAAGATAATCGTGTATTCATTAGTATCACGACCACAAATTATCCATGCCTTTACGACCAAAGATAATTGTGTATTCATTGGTATCACGACCACAAATTATCCATGCACTACTGGCGAAAGATAATTGTGTATTCATTAATATCACGACCACAAATTATCCAAGCACTACTGCCCGAAGATAATTGTGTATTCATTAGTATCACGACCACAAATTATCCATGCACTACTACGAAAGATAATTGTGTATTCATTAAGATATCCGACCACAAATTATCCATACACTTCTGACAAAGATAATTGTGTATTCATTAGTATCACGATCACAAATTATCCATGCACTACTACCAAAGATAATTGTGTATTCATTAAGATCACGACCACAAATTATCCATGCACTACTGGCCAAAGATAATTGTGTATTCATTAAGTATCACGACCACAAATTATCCATGCACTACTGACCAAAGATAATTGTGTTTTCAATTACTGGTTATGATTATACCGAACAATCCTCAGTCATAATCATACCAAGTCCATCTATGCACTACTGAGAATACGATGACTTTCAACATAATATAAGCATGAGGATAATGATATAAAGAATCAATCAAATGAGATAAAGGATAAATATTAAACATTTATAATATAATTTATCCAGGATTCAAGAATATCCCCATGTTATCAATCACTTAATAATCTCATAATCTAATATCATTAATATTATAACAATATTTTAATCATTTCTTAAATTTATAAACAATTTTTCTTAATTGTTTACGTTTTACCATATAATACATTTAATCATTCAAAATGCCATACTCATAAGATATCATCACCAATTATCAAATCTCTCAAAAAAATATGCATATACTCTATATAGGATTCTCTAGCCATAATATCCTATTTTCAACTTTGTTACTTCACATAACATATTTAACTCATATGTTCAGTAACTAAACTATTTTCATGAAAATACCAAATCAGTCCCAAAATATTTCTTTTCTGGGATTTAGCATAATATAGTCCCATAATGAAAATATATTTTTCTCGAATTTTTAAAATTCATTTACTATTTTTCAAAATCAATTTCTAATTAATTCCTTAAGAAATTAGCTACCTCAAGTTTAACTCCAAAATTCCCAAATCTTGGCAGGACCTTACACATGTTAACGTGAGCCTCCAGTTTAAATTTCATGGTCATCGGAGTTATAGAACTCCGGTTATAGCGTTTTTAATCGAAAAAAAACCTAAATATTGAAATAGTCATAACTTGCTCATTTTAAGTCGAAATGAGCTCATTTTTGGACAGGAGGTACTTTATACCATATACTTTCATGTTCCAAAAGGCCAGAATTTTTCTCATAATTTAAGTGGCCGAAACAGCCTCTCTAAAATCATGGCGAGAAGCTTTTTCGATTTTTGCAGCTTTGAACTCCTTTGCTAAAATCAGTCCACACAAAATCTACAACACCTTTTCCAGTAATTCCACTTGGATTAGTTAGGTAACTCATAGATCTAACTCTAGGACTTGACCACATTCAAAATTCAAAATATAATAGGAGATATGGTCAATTGAATTTCATGTTACGTTTTCACTAAAATCTGATTTTTCAACCCTTTGTGATTTCTAAGAAACTTTCATGTTTTCACATAATAACCACATAACTCATCATAAAACTTACTAATACCACGAATACCCATGATTTTCATTAGTCCAAAGCTTTTATTATGACTTTCATCATAAACCACGTAAAGCTGCTCATTTAGTTGAAGAAATATTTGAGGGTTTAAGAAATGGGTTTTTGTCTTTGGGGTCAATACAAAATTCGATTTCACGCTCTAAGTAGGCTAAAAGTCTTCAAGAATCGCCAGAAATTTATTAATAATAGAAATATCATTCAAAAGCTGTGACTCTCATCCAAGACTTGGATAGTACGTCACATTGATACTAACTGTGACTTCTATCCCTTAACCTAGATAGCACCTCACAATGATACCTATAAACTTGCCATCTTCATTCACGATGTCGCCTCTGAAAAGTCCGCTTGGTGCATTCCACACAAGGAAGTCAACAACGAAAGGTTCGGGCTCTTTACTTATGGCTTGATATGACAATAATTGACTTTAGTAGTTTGGTTATGAATATAAAAAGCTAACAACCTTACGAAAAGAATGATGAGTAGTTAACCAATTGATTCCTAAAATACCATCAAAGGCAAATATTTTCAAAGAGATAATATCGACGGAGTAACGTGAAAGTGTTTATTTGAAACAACAAGATTAATAAGCGATTGGAGAGTAAATGAAGGTTTCTCCCAACGAAGTTTCAACCAATAAGTTAAAGTCTAACTTCTCCTGAGTCAAATTTAAATGTTGAACGCAAGCAAGCGAGATAAAATAATGGGTAGAACCTTATCTAATAAGGTATAGACTTAGCAAAATTTATAATTAACTAACTTGTGCTAACTTCGTTCGGGTTACCCACTTTTGAGAAGTCACGAAAAACGCTCTTCCCGAAACCCACCGACTTTGTTTTGTGCAGTATCCGCCTTTGGTGCCACTATCCCACCTGGACTTGACTTCACTATATCGACAAAAATCGAGCTAAATGACCTTCTCTTCTTGAAATTTCCACTTCATTATCTTTGCCATGATTACCAATCAAGTGGTTACCATTCTTAGCATGATAATTTCCCCACGATGGTTATCATTGTTACGATGGCCGGTGCCACCAATATGATTATTATCGTGTTGTTGGTCGTTACCTTTTGTTTGAAATTTGAATCAACACTCTCATGTGCTTCATTGCTTATCTCAAAGCATTTTCGGATGCCATTCTCAAACACCATCACAAAACAATGGTTAATTGACATATAACAAATTATCCCTATATTACGTGACCAATTAAATACCAAATAAATTTAGGTAGGTCATACTAGCGAAGAATTCCCGTCTCTCCCCTCCTTTCTTGTCTCACATCTTAGCGGGGATCATATCCTAAGCTCGATACCAAGCTGTGGCGCCCCAAATTAGGTATCGTCACCCATCTTGGGTCGCCACTTACATGGTACATAAATTCAAATACAACTTACTAACCTAAGCGTAGGTATACAATCGACATAAATTGTGAGTTTGAATACAAATATTGTCTACTAGATATTATACAAACTCAAAAGGAGTCCTCATTACAACTATTATCACACTATTTCACGAATAGTGAGGACTACTAATGCTATCCTCGGACCATTACTTACGTTCCCAGACTTCGTCCCGGTTTATGTTCTCATTTCACGAAGAAAACGGTGAAAGAAAAGGTGAGCTCAACTAGCCCGATGAAATATTATGACTAAGATAATGCGAGAATAAATTATCATTAGCCTTCAACGGTGTTAAGCGATAAAATACAATAGGCGACCCGGTTTAACACGGTGGAATAAGCAACCCATTAAAAGAGTCAAGTAGAGAATAAAATTCTACTATCTTTTAGGTTTTAAAAGGTTTTCATCAATTTTTATCATTTGAGACTCGACAATAAATAATCCACCACATCTAATCATCCACATACCACGGTCGAGGATTTTCATCAAATTATCAATGGTCATGACTATCTTAAGAATCACCCACGGTCATAATCATACCAAAAATTGTCCATCATTGCATTATAGGCCGAGGACTTTTGTCACATCATTTATATCAAGTCGTGATTATCTTAAATGATCCTGGTCATAATCATACTAAGTTCATCTATACACGTAAGCGAAGATAACATAATATAACATGAGGATGATGACAATGACATAATAATTCAATAAAACAAGTTCAAGAATTATTTAATCCATGAATTATTAACGTCCTTATTATCGACATGAATCTTTGTTTACGTGAGAGTAAAATTCAAGAATGATCGGAAGAATATTTCCATGAAAGATCTTTGGATGAAACGCAAATATCAAAGATATTCCACTAATTTCATGGAGTATAGAAGTCAAAGTTTTAACCAATTTGGGTATAATAAAGAATGGAATAACAAAAGAAATCACCATGCATGCGGTGCTTGCGCATGAAGCGGTTATTCAACGAGAATAATAATAACGGAACCAGTCGGTGAAATTCACAAGCGGGATGTTCCAACGAGAATAATAAAGATGGAACGGATCCGGTGTAAAACACACGAATAGGATATTCAACGAGAATGATAAAGAAGCGGAACCGGTCCTGTAAAACACATGACGAGATGTTCCAACAGAATAATAAAAAAAGCGGAACCGGTCCGGGTGTAAAACACATGCAGACAGGATGTTCCAATGAATAATAGAAGAATGTCACCAAGTATAGGGTAAACTGGCATATCACGAGTTTATTCCAATGAGAATAATAAGCAATGGAATAACATAAGGATTTCACCAAGTATAGGGTATCTGGCATGATACTGAGTTATGTATAGGGTATGCCACTTTTACGAAGTTATTCAATGAAATAATAATGAATGGAATAACGAAAGTTCTCTTCAAGAAGAAAGAATAACACCCTTCTTACCGTAAAAGAACCTGAATATAGAAGTAGTGAAGTAGCGAGAATACTCTTCTTCTTTTTCTATAATTTTCTCTCTATAAACTTCTCTCTATAATTTCTCTCTCTAGAGTTTCAATGAATTAAATAAAAAATAATGAAGGAATGAGCTTATTTATAGGAAAATGAAATGCATAAGTAACTAATCCATGAAACGGTCCAGTTGATTTACTTTAATCGGCGGTCCATATTTAAAGAAAAATCTTTTAAATAAAATATAATATATTCTATTTATATAAAAACATTTTACTATGCAAACACTATGCAATACTATACAAAACACTATCTGCAAAACACTATGCAACACTATCATAATAAAATATAATATATTTTATTTATAGAATAACTTTAATAAAGTATTCTATTTTATATAAAAAAGATGTTTACATTTTATTACGTTAATAATACGAATAAAACAAAAGCGTCATTATCGCTTATAATAATTCATATTATTAATCGACGATAATGGAATCAAACCGGAGTGACTTCTCACATAAGCATCAATAATCAATACTGGTGTCTTCTATGCGACCACACTTATTCTTGTACTTTTACTACTTAGGTAGTTCAACAAGAAACCACGGTAAAACTTCCGCCGTTATTTCAATAAAATATTTTTGTCGTTTTCTCGATCCGAACAATAATTACATTATGGGGTCCACCAATGATTGGTAGTTATACGAATATTCCTCGCTAAACCGAATATTCCCCACCAATCGAATATAATATAACCACTTGCATACTTTGCAAAATTTATAAATACTACCCACAACTATAATATTATCTCAAATTCACACCATAATATTAAAAATTATTTTGACAAAATTTAAATCTTTATTGATAAAATCTGGGTCTCACAATTCTTCTATTATTACATTAGAACATCCTCGCGTCATGTGTTTATCTTTGGACTCGGTTCCGCTTTTTATTATTATTCGTTGGAACATCCTCATACGTGTGTTTTACACCGGACTGGTTCCGCCTTATTATTATTCTGTTGGAACATCTTGTCTGTGTGTTTTACACCGGACCTGGTTCCGTCTTTATTATTCTGTTGGAACATCACGTTTGTGAATTTTGGGGACTGGTTCCGTTATTATTATTATGTTGGAATAACTTGTACATCTGAAGCACCGTGCATGGTGATTTCTTTTGTTATTCCATTCTTTATTATACTCGATTAGTTAAAATGTTGACTTTCTATACTCCATGAAATTAGTAGAATATCCTTGATATTTGCGCTTCATCCAATATCTTTTCATGGAAATATTCTTCGATCATTCTTGAATTTTACTCTACAAAAAAGCAATATCATGTTGACAATTTGGGCGTTAATAATTCCCGGATAAAATAATTCTTGAACTTGTTTTATTGAATTCTTATATCATTGTCATCATCCTCATGTTTATATTTTGTTGAAAGTCATCTGTGGCTTCAGAGGTGCGTAGATGGACTTGGTATGATTATGACCGAGGATTATTCGATTGTAATCATGGCCGTAATGTTACAAATGATGTGGTAAAAGTTCTCATTGGCCCGTAGTGCATTGATGGACAGCTTGTTGGCATGATCATGACCATTAATGAATACACAAATATTCTTGGCGTAGTGCATGGATAATTGTGGTCGTGATACTAAAGAATATCATTGGTAGTAGTGCGAGGGTGATTCGATGATGTGAATATTTATTAAGTGAGTCTCGGCGATAATGATGATGAAAAACATTTTAATAATAAAGATAGTAGATTTTATTTTCTACTGACTCTTTTAATGGATTGCTTGTTCATTGCAGCTTAAACTTGATGTCTATTATATTTTATCGGTTTAACATTGTTGGAGACTAATGATAATTTATTCGCATTATCTTAGTCATAATATTTCTTCTTGCTAGTTGAGCTCACCCTTCCTTTCACCGTTTCTCTTCTTGAAATGAGAATATATTTTGGGAACGGAGTGATGGTCCGAAGGATAAGATTAGTAGTCCTCACTATTCCGTGAAATAGTGTGATAATAATTGTAATGAGGACTCTTTTTGAGTTTGTATAATCTCTAGTAGATAATATTTATATTCAAACTCACGATTTATGTTTTTGTCGTATTATACATGATGTTGTATTAGTAAGTTGTATTTGAATTACATACCATGTATCTGGCGACCCAAGATGGGTGATGTATACCTAATTTTGAAGGCGTCACAATTAATTTATACGAATAAGCTATAATCAAAATAAACATGTATAATTAATCCACCACTTCGTTCAAGGAATCTAGTTATCATGAAGTTACCTTCATGATAAGGTGGTCAATTGATTAATACTCGGGTTGGGGGGCGGTCCATTAATGGCCAGCATCATCCAGAGATACTCTTTGTTATTTTTAATTTTTTTACCACAATTATAAGAATAATAAATAAAAATAATAGAAGCGAGTTTGAACAAAAACTCAGAAAACAAAGTATATTTTTTATTGAAAATACTGCTCAGTAAAATCTGGATTTTTATAACTTTAATGTCTACTATGTCGACCCAATTTTAACCTGTTTGTCTTACATTAGCAATAAGCGGGGCACGGGTGACCCAAAAAGTGTAACGTTAAGGGTACTTTTGGACTATAGAATACTCGATAGACATCGCGATAAACGTCAGGGGCATTTTTGAACTTTCTCCCAAATATTAATAGAGTTGTGCCATGTTAATAAAATAAACTTTACAAAAAATATTTATGTTAACAAATACTCCTATATATGTTTGATTAATGACCAGGCACACATGATCATATCTATCTACCTAATTGATCCTAATGGACTCGAGAAACATATACTCCTCCGTCATCACTATAGTTATTGGTTGATTTTTTTGACACATAGTTTAAGAAAATTAGTTGATGGCAATTTTTAATAAAAATTTTCCACATATACCCCTCAATATGAAATTAATGAATAAGTTAATTACTCTTTACTTATTTAATTGGAACTCTCAACTTCATTGATTAACCATAGAACTTTAACCAAAGATGAAGTCTTATTACATTGGAACTCTCAAGTTTTATTGTGAATACAACAACATTAAATATGGTGATAAAAATAATGACATTGAATATTATTTTTTCAAAAAAAGAGTAGTGGTTGAATATTTATTATAAGGGCATAAAAGTAAAATAATGAACCAACTAAATTTTATAAATAGTAAATAGCCTATATATTGGGACATTCCAAAATGAAAAATCAGCCTATAACTATGGGACGGAGGGAGTATATACATTTGAATAATTTATGATTTAGCTCATGGAAGGATAAAATATTACTACTAGTAATTAATTTTAGGAATTAAAGCATGCACACACTAGTTAGTAGGAGTAAATGCATACGATAGTAAAATCATTAGGGATTTTTCACATACAATCCAATCCATGGAAAGAAATAGATAGACTGATATAAAGAGCTCCTCTCCTCTATACACACATCCATGATCCATCCCTTAACGAACCAATTAATTAATTAATCAATCAATGAAGCTGTTTAATTAATTAATCCTCTAGCATGATCGATCGATCGATCAACATCAATCCCCATAAGATTCTTGGGGTTGCTTGTTCTTGAGTGCAGAAGCAGAATTATTATTCTTATTATTATGCATCCAAACTTTAAGAACCTGTCTCTTCACCCCAATTTCCCCACAAAACCTCTGCACTTCCACATCATCTTCTCTCGGAATTCTCCACCCAACTTTCTCCGCAAACTCCATCATCTTCTCCTTCTGCTCCTGCCTGAATTTCGTCCTAAACCGCTTTTTCGACGAACCATACGGCGCCGCCGCCCCAGCCCCAGCATTGAAGTTGAGCTCCTCGCTCGACGAATCAGTTCCTGCACTCCCGCCGCCGCCGCCGACGCTGAAAGCAATTTTCATCGGCGGAGCTATTGAAGTCCAGTGATTTGAATGCATACCCACTGAGATCGGCCGTTGTTTGTGGGCGGAAGGTGACGGCAATGGTGCCGGAAGTGGGAGCGGGAGGGGGTGAATTGCGGTACTTCTTGAGAAATCGGCGGATTCGCCGTATGAGGAGGATTCTTTGCGGTGGAAATTGCGGTGGCAGTTACAGGCGGCGCACTTCAACGCTTCTAGGGTTCCGTCGTCGCCAGTGGGCATGAACTCTCCGCAGCCGTCGGTGACGTTTCCGCCGATGCTGGCTGCGTGGTTCTTGAGGCACTCTCGGTATCTAGTGGGACTTTTGAGTTTAGATCCGACGGAGATAGGCATAACTGCTGGTCCGGCAACGGCTCCGGCGATCGGGAAACGATCAGACGGATGGTCTTGTTGTTGATAATGATTGTTATTATGATCTAGGGAATCCGAGGACCATGAACTTTGCATTCTAATATCTTTCTCTGTACCACTCGTTGCCATTAATTAATTAATTAAGGCGATCTTAAAGAAGAAGAAAAACGAAGACGTACTGATATTTTGATGTTCAATTATTTACATATAGTGGGGATCGGATCGACTAATAGTAATAATAGATAATCTGAAGTAATGCAAATTTAGAAAAAGTTGTTGCATATATATACCCAGGCCAATTGCAAAGTGCATGCTTAAGACCTAAAATGTTTGTGTTGCAGAAAGAGAAGGAAAGAAAAGAAGGGTAACAAAAAAGAGTATCACAAGTACAACAACATAAAGCTTAACATTTTTCATGCTTTAATTTGGCGTGATAGTAGTGTTAATTGTTACAGAAGCAATTAAGGAAGCTAGGGTTAATGAATGAAGAAGAAGAAGAAGAAGAAGAAGAAGAAGACATATGGATCATGGATGTGGTTGAATTAATGGTTCCCAACAGGGGAATTAATTCAAGTATATATGTGGAATAGTGGCCAACAAGAGACAGCTTGGTTGCTTGTAATGGAGCTAGTAAGCTTATAGGGTATAGCCTAGCTAGCTGATAGCTCCGTTTGAATGAATAAGTGGGAAACAAACAACTAATGCCAAATTAAGAGAGATAGAGATAGGGATAGAGATTGATTGATTAATACATACATACATACATACATACTCTTTTCTATTATTATTATTATTATTAAAAAATAAACTCATTTTTTATTTTTTTAAATAAATCAAAATACAATTTTAATTAATTTGATGATTTTATATAAAATATATATATATATATATATATATCATTAACATTTGCAAAAATTATATATACTATTATTAGATACACATGACAAATTAAATTATTTTTTGAACAGTACTCACTTATAAGTAATGACACCTATGTAATTTGATAACTCAATTTTAAAGTTTAGAATCAAAACTAAAAGCACTTTAACAATTTTATAAAATTAAAATAAAAGGAATATTTTCTTATTATATATACTATACATACTTGTATAAATTTCAGAAATACTTAGAGGAAAAGAGGAGCATGTATATATATATATATATATATATATATATATAAACAACCGACAAGTCATGTTCGTCCTCTCCCACGCCCTGCCACTGCCAGCCATTTGGTCCCATCCACCCCCCTCAGCCCTCCCTCGCTCCCTCCCTCCCTTTCTCCCCCGGCCTACCCTTCATTATTGTTTTCTTTCTTTCTATTTCTATTTCTATTTCTTATCTTTCCATTTCTAACGAACTCCTCTTTCCTTTGTCACTCTATTTTTACGCTAAAGTATATCTTTCTCTTTCTCTGTCACAAATTCATTTGATGCCACTCACGTACCCTACCTTAATAATTAATTTCGACTTAAATTTATTTACTGATATTTGTATAACTAACAATACTTAACGCTAGCTATCTAGCTAACTTTAAGAAATATTTATTATTTTTATTCGGATAATTAATAATATTAATCGTCTTAATTATAATTATTGTTGGGTCATCATATTTTTTTTTTCGTTTAGGTAGGGTAGATTGAGAACTTTACTACTTTAATTAATCTATTGGGCTTTATTATTGAACCAATGAAAGTTTTTTGTAGGATTATCCTATTATTTCCATTTTGACTTATAAGGCCCAAGATTGGTCCAGGTGGATCGATCCTTTGGACATTTTAATATCTATTATTTTGACTTGCAATGATGAAAAAGCATGACGGTTGGTAGAGAACTCATCATGCGTTAATGTGGATGGGATTATAACCTACGTGGTGGAAAAGCGATGACAAAAGCGGTGGATAAACTACATGCGATCGGTGGAGCCCATCGGATCGAGGGGTGTGTGTCGGGTAATAGTGGGTGGCGGCACCGTAATCCGGAAAAGAGAGTATAGTTTAGCGAGGAAGTCATCACGAAGAGGTATGTACACACATTTTATGAATTAATAATCAAATATACACTCAAGAATTATTATTATCTCTCTCTCAATACACTAGGCATTCTGACCTCCATTTTGTTAACCTTGTGAACACGTTCTCGACTCTCACGCTTTATTTTATCCTCCGAGCAATCCGTCGAAGCTTGTGGTGTTTGTCGTGTTTCTTGTCTGCGAGGATCGAGGCGTCTTCTACGTGATTGGGGCGTGGCGGAAGATCTTGGCGTTAACATTGGCGCTAGAAGGAGGGCTTGTTACAGTGTCATTTAAATTTTCAATCACAATTGTTTAACTTATTTGAAAGATGATGAGGAGTAGAGATGGTACACCGAAGGCGGCGTCGATGGTACATTAGTTCATCAACGCCTCGTATTTGATGAAGGACCGTCTGGTCCTTCTAAAAGTGCTCACGAAAGCACGGCCTCTAAACATAACTTCGGAGAACTTCGTCCAGAAGATCCACGGTGGAGCAGACGAAAGTTGGTTTTCAACGCCGATAAGGAGCATGATCCCGATCGGGGGCGGGTAGAAGGCTCACCGACCGGGACTCATCGTGAAAGTGGTCGAAGAAAGAGGCGCCAAATTGGCGAGGATGGCGAGAGCCAAGCGAGATAAGGCTTTGGAGGTTCTACTAAAACAAAGGAAAGATATAATTTTAACGTATACTTGGTGCATTTGAGTTAAGACGAAGCATCTAGCCATGTTCATTCCGAAAGGCGGAGTAGGCATAAGGAGATACCCGGCGGAAGGGTAAGGAGCCGGAACATTCTATGCGTGTATTCAGGGATCGTTCTCGCGATGGGAGAGATCGGCGAGAACACCCTTGGCCTCGAAGAAGGCAATCGATAGTCGTTGGATCATCAACGCATCGCGATGATGATGAGCGAAGAAGAAGGTCGAGAGAAATCGTGCGAAACCCGAAGAGAGAGTCTGCAAGACAACCGTTCTCATCGTGAGGATGAAATTATACATCCTAAGTAGATCGAAGTCCCCATAGGCGGTGGGATCGGCGGGAAGAGGTCGATCCATTCAAAGTCGAAACGTCGCTCGGGAGAAGGAGATCTCATCGCAACCCGAAGGTGTTGATTTTACAGTAAAGGAGTTGAAAGAACTCAAAACAGTTAGGTTGAGGTCCAACAGTGAAAGACACTCACGGAAAGAAGGCGTCCCCTTTTCCTCCGATATTCTCAAGGAGAAGGCGATATCACCAAAAAGTTGCCTCGTATGGAGAGCTATGATGGGTCCGGAGATCCTTATGACCATAGTCGGGGCATTCGATAGGTGATGGATTACTATGACTTCACCGATCTTGCCAAGTGTCACACTTTTGTCACGACGGCGAGAAAAGACGCAAGATAAATGGATGGGGACTTTACCATCGGATTCGATTTCCTCGTGGACCGAGCTTTGTGATAAGTTCCATTACGCGTTTTGGAAGCAACCAAGAAGAAGGGAAAGCTTCTGAGCTCTTTTAGCACAGATCCGTGAGCTCACCAATGAATCTTTAAGCCAATATGTAAAGAGGTTTAGGGAAGCGGTTGGTCGGTGTCAAACTTAATGATCTCCAAGTCATTGGTTTGTTCCGAATGGGCTAGATCTGGTTAAGTCGGAGAAATTGGTGAAAAAGTTGATGTTTCACCATCCAAAAAAGCTCGCGTAAGCCTTTGACAAGCGCGAAGGCTATATTATTGTAGAAGAGGCTATGAATAGTCTGAAAAATCCTTCTCTGGGCCAATTAAAGGAGATAGAGGTTCCCAAGACCGAAGTTGATCAGAGAAGAGTGGGGGGGTACAACCAAGAAGCGTAAGGTAGTTCAAGAAGTCTGATAACTCGTGGCGGCAAGCAAAGGCGTGATCGTGCACTGTTTCTACCGAAGGTTAATAAGGTCTACACCCAATTGAACACAGAGAGGTCGGTAATTTTGGATCAGATCAGAAACCAGCCTTTCTTTGAGCCACCTCGTGATAATTACAGGATGGGACATGGCAACCCTCGTAAATATTGTGGTTATCATCAAGTCATTTGGTCGTGACACTAATGAGTGTTGCAATTTAAAGGATTTCGTGGAGAACAAGATTAAAAGCGGCTTCTTGATTCAAGATGTGGTGAGAAAGGACCGCCAGGATCGTGATTATCAATCGTCTTTATTCGATTTGGTTCAAGCACCACCCATTCAAAATGCTCGATTACCGCCAAGGCAAGTCATTTGATGTAATAACCGGGGTGGGTTTGTAGGGAAGTTAGTAAGGAAGAAGAGAAGGGCTTATCTTGATTCGGTCATGTCGATGATGATGCTACCCACGAAGATTGATGAGACCTTTTCCAGGAACCGTCATATCATTTACGGATGCGGATTATCCTTCGGAGCCCATCGAGCCACATGAAGGGGCATTGGTGATCACAGCACAAGTGGGCTCGGTGGATGTGAAATGCATGATGATAGATAACGGATCTTCGGTGGACATTATTTATGCCCATGCTTATCAGAGGATGCATCTTGATGGGCACAAAATGGAGGTCGGACAGGAGGCTCCTCTATACGGTTTCGGCAACGACCCAGTTAGGGTTGCAGACACTATTGAACTCCCGGTTATCTTCGGCACGGCCCCTCAGCAAGTAGAAATAACGTGCAAATTTTATGTTGTGCATGTGGATTCGGCTTACAACGCCATACTGGGAAGACCTACGTTGACAGATCTCCAAGCTGTGACCTCCATCCCACATTTTAAAATCAAATTCCCCACGGCGCATGGAGTAGGAGAGGTGGTGGGTGACTTAGACCTGGCCCGGCGATGTTATCGGAATCTTCATTATTTCATCCGGAATGGGGTCGATAAATGAAAAAGACGATGGCAATTGAGATCGAACCCTTCACCGGAAGCGACTCAGAATCGTTGGTGATCCTGCTTTAGAGGGACGGAGGAGATTGAGTTGGTCATCTGGAAGCCGACACAAAGGTGAGGATTGGTTGGTCTACGTAACCTCTTTGGACAAAACTTATGGAACTCTTACTGCTGCTATGCGGATATTTTTGCATAGAGCCACAAGACATGCCGGAGTTAAGCAAAAGGTTCTTTGAGCATAAATTGGAGATAGATCCTTGAAGAAGCGATTCGTCGAAGAAGCGGATATTTGCTCCAGAGCGGCAGAAGATCATCGATGAAGAGGTTGCGGCTGTTAGTCTACCGACTTCATCTACGAGATTGATTACCCGAATGGATAGCAAATGTGGTGTTGGTGCGAAGCGAGAATGGAAAATGGCGAGTTTGCATCGACTACAAATCTCAACAAAGCTTGTCCAAGGACTTTTATCCTCTGCCCATATTGATCAAATTCATTGATGCCACTTGGGTATGCATTACTAAGTTTTATGGATGCTTTTTCAGGTTATCATCAAATATCCATGTGCGAAGAAGACATTCCAAAGAAAGGTAATTCATTACACACCGTTCGGTGTATGCCTACAAAAAAATGACTTTTGGCCTCGCCGTAAATCTTTGGAGCTACCTACCAAAGAATGATGAACTTCATCTTCGATAGGCGGTGGGGAGGAATATGGAGGTTTATGTAGATGACATGATAGTGAAGAGTATCGATTCGAAGCATTTGGGCGACACGGAGGAATGCTTTCGGTGCTTAGTTATCGTCAATTGAGACTCAATCCGGCCAAATGTACTTTCGGCCTCGGTGCGAGGAAAGTTTACGGGTTATCTGCGTCGGTCGGAGGGGGCATCGAGGCCAATCAAAGAAGATCCGAGCCATTCTTGACATGAAGAATCCTCGGTCATTCAAGGGCGTCCAGCGTCGACCGGGTAGGATTCTTGGCTTTGAGGAGGTTAAATCGCGCCAAATCTGCGGAGAGATGCCTTCCTTTCTTTGACACATTGAAGGGACCAAAGAATGCGAAGACGTTCCAGGACTTCTTGAGTGTGAAGACGCTTTCCAAGGCATAAAGACATATCATCTTCTGCTCCTTTATTGGTAAAGCACATTGTGAGAGACCTTATATTTGTACCTTACAAAGAAGTTCATTGGCGGTTGGAGCGGTGTTGGTTCGGAGATCGGTGGGAAGCGAGATCCGGCCTATTATGTCGACCCGTCTACGAGATCTGTGAAACCCGGTATCCGAATATTGAGAAATTTGCCTTTGCTTTAATAATTGCCATGAAAAGCTTCGACAATATTTTCAAGGTCGACTCGGTCGCGTCTACGGATCGACCATTGAAGAAGGTGATGGGCAAGCCGGAGGTCTCGAGCGAGACTAGCAGCGTGGACTATGGAGTTATCCCAATTTTTATCGAGTATCATCCCCGAATCGCCATCAAAGGCCAAGCCACAGGCGATTTTATGGTGGAATGCTCATTCACCGCGCGGATGTGGAGTTGCTGTAAATAAAATCGTCTCGACGGCGATTGCCATTCTTCAACGAGTTCGTCAAGGCTTGGGCGTTGTATGCAGATGGATCTCTACGATGACTGTTAGTGGAGCGAGAATTATTTTAATAAGTCCTAAGGATTCAAGGTCCAACAGCCATCGAGTTCGGGTTTAAAGCAACGAACAATGAAGCTGAGTACGAAGCGGTATTAGCAGGTGTCCGATTGGCAAAGAGTCTCGAGGTCCAACAGTTGATTATTTATAGTGATTCTCAATTGGTCCTTAAACAGTTGTCGGGAGATTATGAAGCTCGTGGGACCCGGATGATCAAATATTTGGCGGAATTAAAAGACCAACTTCAATATTTCGCTTCTTATGAGTTTCAGAGCATAGAGCGTAATGACAATTTTATTGCCGATGCATTGTCAAAGCTGGCCATTACAGATGCAGATGTTTTCCACGGATCGGTATATTTGGAAGTTTTGCAGCAACCAAGTGTTCAACTTGAAGCGGTGATGTGTATCGAGTGATCTAGCTGTTGGATGACCCCCTACATCGAGTATTTGGCAGATGGCGTCCTTCCTTCGGATCAGATGCTGGCAAAGAAAATCAAGTACAAGAGTGCCAATTTTAGTCTTATTGATGGGGATCTCTATCGATTGGCATTTTTCTCACCATTGTTGAAATGTTTGGTTCCGTTCGAGTAGAGTATGCTCTTCTTGAGTTCACGAAGGTATTTACGCGATCATATGTCTGCCAAGTCTTTGGCTTATAAAGTACTTCGACAAGGATACTATTGGCCTACAATTTTCAAAGAAGCTACAGAATAAATCAAGAAATGTGAAAAATGTCAGCTCAATAGTCCGATCCCACATCGACCACCTAAGAGCTATACTCAATTTTATCTCCTATACCCTTCACATGCTGGGGGTGGATATATTGGGACCAGATTACCTAAAGCTAAAAATTCGTCGACTTAAATCATAGTTGCTATTGATTAAATGACTAAGTGGGTGGAGGCAAAACCACTTCGGTCAATAACGGGACAGGAGTGCCTAAAGTTTATAAAGGAGTCTGTGGTGTTTCGCTTCGGGATCCCTAAGGTGTTGATATCGGACAACGGACGCCAGTTCGTGGGTTCAAAATTTGAAGGATTTTTAAATGATTTGGGGATTCAACACAAGAAGACTTATGTGGCTCATCCACAATCGAATGGGCAAGTTGAGGTGACCAATAGGACGCTGTTGAATGGAATCAAGCGCAGACTAGATGAAGCTAAAGGGAGATGGCCAGAAGAATTGCTGAGCGTGCTGTGGGCATACCGAACTACACCGAGGACTACCACGGGGGATTCACCCTTTCGGTTGGCCTATGGTACTGATGCCTTAGTCCCAGTCGAAATCGGATCTCCAAGTCTTCGGGTAAGTCAATTCAAAGAAATTTACAACGATGAAGGACTGAAAGCTAACTTGGACTTGCTAGAAGAGGTAAGAGAGGAAGCTTTGCTCAAATTGGCTGCTTATCAGCGAAGGGTGGCTAAACATTACAACAAAGGGGTCAAACTTCGTAGATTCGGAGTAGGAGGCTTCGTCCTTAGAGAAGCCGAAGCCTCTACGCCTCAAAATACGGAAAAGCTAATGCCGAACTGGGAAGGCCCGTATGAAGTAATCGAAGTACCAAAGCCAGGTACTTATCGATTAAAGGCACTAGATGGTTCCGAGATCAAGAATACTTGGCATGCTGGCAGGCTTCGGAAATATTTTCAATAAAGATTAAGTCAATTCTTACCTAAGTCCATACCTGATTGTTCATTATTAATAAGAAGTCACTTTTTCATAATTGATCCACGGTCCTATTTGTCCTAAGGTCACTATGGTGTAAGGAGGTATGGTAGGACTTCTTTGGCCATTCGATGGTAGCCCAGGTCCTTATGATCCTATATTGATCTTATCAGGGTGGTAAGTCAATGGTCACTATTGATCCTGGTCCTATTTGTCCTAAGGTCACTATGGTGTAAGGAGGTATGGTAGGACTTGTTAGCCATTCGATGGTAGCCCAAGGTCCTTATGATCCTATATTGATCTTATCAGGGTGGTAAGTCAATGGTCACTATTGATCCTGGTCCTATTTGTCCTAAGGTCACTATGGTGTAAGGAGGTATGGTAGGACTTGCTGGCCATTCGATGGTAGCCCAAGGTCCTTATGATCCTATATTAATCTTATCAGGGTGGTAAGTCAATGGTCACTATTGATCCTTATATCTTGATCCTTGTATCTTGGCCCTTATATATTTGTTCTACCCCGAGAGGTAAGCAAGATTTCGATGGTGCAAGGAAGATCGACTAAGTTCACCTCACACATGACTGATCTCATACTTCGGTATCGATGAGCATATATTACTTTATTTTGTTTAAATGTTGAGTTCGATTCATTTAATTCGTTAAAGTTGAATCTCATCTAAAAATTCACTTTACTTTATTTCATAAATTAACTGTTATGTGCCATATCTGATTCACTAGTTGGGATTAGTTTATTGATACTGAATTATTGACAAGAAATTAATCGAAACAGAAGTCATGATCAAGACAGTTAAAGATTCATTCATTCATATTAATAATAAACCAGTCCCATAATTACAGAAATTTGGAAGTAGTTAAATTTTTTACATAAAATAAAAACAGGACGAACATTCAGGTCCCACCTTCATCATCGGAGTTGAGCAATGCCGGGTCCAACCGAGCAACCGATAGCTTCTCTTTTTCTCGCTCTCGGCAATCTTCGTACCCCTCCGAGTATACCTTTAAGATTTCGGCATTAAGTTCGTCTGAATTCCTGTAGTCTGCCTGAATTTGCTCCCTGATCTCGTCAGTCAGGAGAGGGCCCCGTCCTTCAAGATCCTTTATTTTGTGGCGAAGCTTGTGACGTTTGGCCTTATGCCTTCGTGATTAAATCTTGAGCCTTCGTCTCGGCCTCACCAGTTGTATAACCAAGCTTGGGTTGGTGAAGAAAACTCCTCATTTTTTGCTTTCGAGTAGGTTTTCTTGACCAAACCAAAGATTCATGTCGGTCAAAGCTTGTTGGGCGGCTTTGACGCAGACCAACCCATCCCTCGTGGCCCTTAACTTCGTCGTCGATGTCTTCAAATCCATCCTAGCCCGATCTAATTACGTTTGAAGGCCGTTGATGGTATGAAAAGCATCTTCACATGAATTCTCTCTCTCGGTCCAAGGTTGATTTCAACATGTTTATCTCTTGCCTCATGAAATCTTCCTCGGCCTCTCCATTTATGTGTCTCGAGACGCTTGATCGTCCAAGAAAACGATTAGCTGCATATTTTCAAAATATTCAATCAAACGTCCAAATATTCAAAGGAGAACGAGATATAGAGGAAAAAGAGATTGTTATTTACCTTAGCCAAATAGCTCATCCCTCATCGAGCGATTTAAAATCGTGTGATCAATTTGAACCGTTGGTCGTCGGTGTTCAACGAAAAGTTCAAGAGGTCGAGGGGAAATTGGCATTGAACTCAGGCCACAAGGTCGGAGATCCCACAGCCTCGGCATGGTAACCCTGACCTGAGGGACTGGGTCGATCGGGGGAAAATCTTGGCCTTTCGGGAGAGAGAGTTGGCTGTTCAGGAGGGATGGGGTCCGCGTGTATGTTTTCAATTGTGGGAGATTTATTTGGGGTGGGTCCTTTAGGTGTTGAGGCAGAGGCAGAACTCGGATGGCTATCAGGAGTGCGTTTCCTCTTCCTGGATAGCGTTGGAATCCCTTCGTCCTGGTCACCGTCTTCGTCAATCTGTATTTCTACAGGGGGCACGAAGGGAGGGATGACCGAAGACTGAGGCACCCTGAGTTCTTCGGCAGTTAGTGGGGTTATTTTTGTTTTTAATTTTTTGGTCCGAAGTACGTTTCTTCGATCAGGACGATCAAGTAAACCGCCTTGTCGAGGAATAGGTCTGGGGGTTGGCTTTATTTCGTGTGAATTTAGGAAGGGTGTGACAAGAGGGGTGACACAGGTTTTCTGGTGGCTCTCCTCTTGGCGAGGATGAAGGGTCTCTTACGGTACAAGAGCCTCTTGACCTCTGCTTCTTCTCGAAAATTCATCCGTATGAATTTACGGGGCCGGTTAAACCGGGGAACTTCATTGGTATATTTTCAACGGCTTAAAGACTTCCGGATAAAAATCTTCAACTCCTTTATTTCTAAGGAGCTCGATCGATCGTAGATATCGTGCATAAATCAAGCAATCCTATGTTAAATTACACATCATAAAATATTTTCAAAAATTTATATATATGGAATAAACTAGTACTTACACTTATGGTCATATAACCATACCTCGCTTGAGAGAGTCCATATTTCCACTCTTCCTTAGGGAAGTTGTCGAAAAGTTCCATCATTTCCACTTCCCGTTTCTTGAAATGTCTCCGAAGTCAGAGAGATCTTTTAAATCGATTGCCCGATTCGGTAAAGAAGAAATCTCGGGACCTTTGACGTAGAACCACTTCTCGTGCCACCCCCTATTGCTCGAAGGAGTGTTCACGAAAGAAACGTCTCTCGAACTTTTCTCCGGACTTTGGAGAATGCTTGCTAAGGGCCTTGAACCCTTCTCCTGGATTGTACTATTTTATGGCAAAGTGAAGAAGAAGTCGAGGAGGGCTCGACGCCCAACTCATGGCGAAGGCCACGAAGGCCAAAATGTGAATGTAGGAGTTTGGCACCAATCGCGAGAACCCCACACCTAGGAATCCCAGTAGGGTCACTATAAAATGTGTGGGAAAACGAACCCCTTCTCCAAAGAAGGTCACGGGGACGGCCGTCCAACCTTCAGGCCGTTGATACATCTTTTCACCAGACCTGGGTACCCTGATTGCGTGGGTATCCTGAATATGGAACAGAGATCGAACCCTCTTTAGTTCGGCCTCAGTCGCGATAGAAGGAGTGTTGGCATGCGAGAAGCGATCCGTACTCCTGTAGTATTCGAGAGAGGGTTTTTGGAGTTTTCGGTTTGGGGTTCACGCCAGAGTCCCTTCACGTGAGGTTGGGGTTTGGTGGAACCACCGTGATCGGTGTTACCCCGGTGTTGGGGAACTTTGTTCGAGTTGTGGGAAGCCATTTGTGATGATTTGCGAGAAAAATCGAAAAGTTTGGAAGGCGCTCGAATTTCAAATGAGCAGTAAAATCACAAATTTGGTAAAGTTATCCTTTATATCTTGTGATTTACCACGGTGTTCAAGGCTGGTACATTAAATGTTAGTAATAATTTGGAATTTGAATGGGAAGCGTCCGGTCTCGGGTCCAGATATTTAATAGATAGGGCCTTTCTGATTTGGGCCTTTAATCTCCTCTCATCTCATTTTGTGAGCAATAACCGGGTACATTTCAATTATTTCTTATTATGGATTTTCGGTAAAATATCATGGACTATTTATAGTTTTCTATTAAACATTCTGTTCAACAAAAAACTAGGGGGCAATGTTGGGTCATGATATTTTCTTTCATTGGGCCGGGTAGATTGGGCTTACTCCTTTAATTAATTTATTGGGCCCTTATTATTGAACCATGAAAGTTTTTGAGCCCAGTTATCCTATTATTTCCATTTTGACTTATAAGGCCAAGCCTGGTCCAGGTGGAGTCGATCCTTTGGACATTTTAATATCTATTATTTTGACTTGAATGATGAAAAAAGCATGACGGTTGACTAGAGAACACATCATGCATTAATGTGGATGGAATTATAACCGTACGGCGGTGGAAACATGACAAAAGCGATGGATAAACTACATGCGATTTCGGTGGAGCCCATCGATCAAGGGGTGTGTCGGTAATAGTGGGTGTATTTAATAATCCGGAAAAAGAGTATAAACAGCAAGGAAGTCATCAATGGGCGAGAGATATGTACACAAATTTTATGAATTAATAATCAAATATACACTCAAGAATTATTATCTATCTCTCTTAATACACTAGGCATTCTGACCTCCATTTTGTTAACCTTGTGAACACGCGTTCTTGACTCTCACGCTGAGCTATCCCGACCGGAACCGTCGTCGAAACTTGTGGTGTGTCATGCCATTATTCTTGTCTTGCGAGGATCGAGGCGTCTTACGTGATTGAGACGTGGCAGAAGATCTTGGCGTTAACAATTATCAAATTACAACCTTTTAAACAATACTATAACTTTCACAAATACTAATTAATATCTTACCATAATTCCATTATGAATACATACATATACAAGAAGTACTAGTTAAATTAGATAGAGGGAGGGAGGGAGGGAGGGAGGGAGGGAGGGAGGGAGGGTACTCTCCTAGCTCTCTCTGAAGAGGCTTGTGCTGATGCAGGCTCTGCAACTCCCATGTAGGTAGTAGTACTAGTATGTATGTATGTATGCTTAATTTAATTCCCCAAGCAATGAATATGGAAGTAGTTAGCATAGAATTTATTTTGAAGTAAGTTGGTCAATTGATCAATAGAGTACTGACACGTATGCGAGATTGTAGGTGTGTCAACATTCTATTGACCAATTGATAAATTTACCAACAAATAAACTTCATCTTAACCGGATCCGATATGGAAGTATATGTCGGCTTTACCTGACTCTGACTCTCTCTCTCTCTCTCTCACTCACGACCTCCTTCCATCCATGTCTTCTTCTGTGCTTTGTTACTTGCTTATTACTGTTAACTGACCACAGCAACTTCTGACCACTACCAAACAATAACCAGCATGGAATATGGACGGACGGATGACAAGGAATCAATTCAGTAGTGTAATTTCTTTTATTCTTTCTTTTTCTTTTTCAATTCCCTTATGATGGGGTTTAATTTGTATGGATTTTTCCATTTTAGGTTTTGGCCAGGTGAACATTTATGGGGAACAAATTAAATTAATTAGACTAAAGTCACCAAATAATTGATACACAAGAAAGACAATTAATTAGTACTTTTCCTAAGACTTTAAACATTAATTACACTTTTATAATCTTATACTAGTACTATAATACTCCTGCAGTATACAACCTCTCTAATAGTCTCTTCAAATAAGTGAGTTTCATTAAAAAATTATTTTGAGATATTTAAATCGAAAAATCCTCTCCAATAGTCTCACTTTCAAACATGAAAGTATAACTCATTAAATTGAAGAGATTGATAAAACACAAAATATAAAAGTAACAAATTAATATTGCTCTTCAAATTATACCACGTAGGTCAACAAATATTAATTTGAAGAGTTTTTTTGCTATTACTCTTAGAGTAATCACATTTTTTATCGAATAGGGTTGGCCAAATTAATTACTTGAGCATTTATGATGGGAAGGGTATTAATTAGACTAAGGTGATTTTTGTTTACCTCTTAACTAATACTCTTATATTTTTTAACATTTTACTTAAGATGATAAATTTTGATTTGTTTTTTTATCGTCTATTTATCATTAAAAAATATGTAAATCTAAATCATTAAGACAACAGTTGTCTCTTAATAAAAAAAATTAAATTTATAGAGCCTCTATAAATTAATATTGTACTCCCTCCATTTCAAATATTAAGATCATTGTTGATTTTTGAAGAGTCAATTTTAGATATTTTTAAATTTAAAAGTCATTCAAAAGTTTTATACTTTTTAATTACCAACTAACTTTTAAATTCACATACTACTTCACTCGAATGATCTAATAATTTATTAAGATATACTCCCTCCATTCTTTAATATAGGTCGTTTTAGAGTTGTGCACAAGTATTAAAGAAATGATTGTAAAACATTAAATATATTATTAATTGTCTATATTGCCCTTGTATTGAAAAAAGAGAGTATTATTTATTGGTCAAAAAATAGTGAGAGAGCCAAAATTATATTTATTACTTGGGGTAATATTGGAAACTAAACAATTAATGCTTACTTGAAATTCTCAAACGACTTATATTTAGGAACAAAAATATTTCTCTAAAACAACTTATATTAAAGAACGGATGGAGTACTAACTATTCAAATTTTAATTACTCAATTTTATCATGACCACCTAAAATCACTTAATAATTTATCACAAGAGACAAGAAATAAGACTTGAAAATGTCGCACCTTTCCTTCCACCAATAGATTTTTAATTTCAAAAATTTAGAATTAAAATTGAAAGTACATTTATAATTTCATAAAAGGGTTGGCCAACCCTGGTTATTTGATAAAGGGTGTGAATAGGAAGTTCATTAGAGTAAAGTCAATCAGGATTAATCATCCCAAGATAGAAGAAACAGATGGAGTACTACTTTTTAGTGCTAAAGTATATAATTTGTCTCACATTACATATCTTGAGAAATAGTTTCAAAATATAAGATTATTATTGACTTTTTAAAATCAACTTGAAATGTTTTTAAATTCAAAATTGACATAATTTTTTTTAATTTTGTCAATACAATAATAAATATCGTAAACTATCAAAAAAGTACTAATCATTGTAAGATTTATCGTTTTATAATTTTTAACGAGTCATTTCAATTTTAAGGTTGAAAATGTCTTATTTTGACTTTTAAAAGTCAATAATAATTTTATAATTTAAAACCACATGAGTATGTCTAATATATTTTGAGTAGAATCAACTCTTTTCATTATACATTGATTTTAATTAAGGAGTTTGATGTCTTTATAAACAAAAATTAGGCCCATTTTTTTAATTTCGTAACTGGTCTATCGTTAGCTAACTAAACACTTTTCTTAACTTCTCGTGTTTTTTTTGTTTTTGAAACATTCCAAGGATGGACTGAAAATATATTTAGTTTGCAAATTAGATAGTACAAAAGGAAGAATAAAGACAGGAACTTCTTTCTGTTTAATGCGTTGGTTTAATGGGCTTGGCCCAAAACTTTTCAGACGAATAACTTTAGTCCTTTGCTCTGAGACAACCTTAAGTTTGTAGTGGAGCCGCCGATGTCTGTAGTGGGCCAAAGTCCAGATAGCTATCCTTAGGCCGCTCATTAGATTAGAATCCGGCATGTCCCTTATTAATTTATTTATTTTCGCCCTTTTGGATCTTCTCAATAGAAAAATTTTAACACCAGGAAGTCAAACAGAAAGTATATATTTTAAAATAATACTCAAAGCCATTTATGGAGTGTTTGATAAAAATTGAATGAATTTGAATTTGAATTTGAATCTAAATCTAAATCAATCTGAATGAAAAAAAATTGGTAATCGAATTGGCGTATGAAAAATATCCGAAAAAAAAAGCATTTTAATAATTTTATAAAAATTCAAAATTGTTTTGAATAATTGTTTTATATTACTTTAATATAAAAGTTAAAATTGTTATAAATTTATTTAATGGAGTATTACTTAATATAATAGTTAATATTGTAAAAAAAATATTCATTCAACCAAATTATTGGGACTTAGTCATTCATTGTTAATCAAATGCGAATGGAGTCAATTTAAGGAGAGCAGGTAATCAAACAACCCTTCATAAATTTTACTATTGATTTTCGTATCTGGTAATTGTCAATATATTTTGAGAAATTATATTTCTATATGTAATTTTGATATTTTCACATGTGTTCTTCTCACGTAAAAGTGAGATCCACTCTATTCTATTGTGAGAGAACACCGTGTAGAAATATTGTTTCTCAATATTTTATGCTTGTATAGTATGTCGTGTATAATACTCACGCGATTCAATCATATTAATTTTTTTTGAAATTAATTTAAATATTTTTAAATTTAAAATTGAGAATAATTAAATTTACTTTATGCAATACAATTATATAAACTATTTAGATAATTCACTTTAAAAAGTTTAACTTGATTTTATATATTCGAACGAATGGAGTAGTACGTACATACACTAAAATGAGAATATGTAACCTTTCATTTTAAGGTTTGTCATAAATATAACTGGATAAAAAATAATAATTTAGTAATCCTTTTAATATTTAAAATAAAAGCTTTAATTTGTCAATTGAAAAACATTACTACTTCTGTCACTTTTTAAATGTCATTTTAGAGAAGTATTTTTTCCTCTTAATATTTATCGTTTGAGAATTTCAATTAAGTATTAATTGTTTAGTTTCTAATATTACCTCAATTATTAAATATAAGTTTGCTTATCTCACTACTTTCTATCAAATAAGTAAGTACTCCCTCAGTTTCAAAATTAGAGATACAATTTAATTTTTCAAGTCAAACGACATCATTTTAAACCTTAAATTGATAAATTAGATGTAATCAAACATGTTTTAAACTTTAATATATAGTGAGATAAGAATATTTTTGAGTCTGACTATATATTGCGAAAGTTTTGAACCAAATTATAATTGTTATGTATATACATACATGTCATATTAATTTATTCTATCTTATGACATATGTTGACCTCATTCTTACTTTGTATCGACATATAAGAGGATTTCGTACCATATGCCACACGGCATAAGCCTTAAATTCTAAATCTGATGGAGTATATATATTATTTTTGAGATTTTAAATTTAGTTTTATAAACATCATTCCTCACAGAATCTTCCTAAATAGGAGTATTTCGTATTATTATTGATCAATTGATAACTTATTAAAATTAAATCTTTATGGAGTAGTATATTTATTCATATTTCCATACCTTTTCCCTAATATTCAGTCATTACCAATTTTATTTCATAGGACTTGGGAGAAGTTATTTAAGGTATATACTGATATAAAACCACCGGCCTCACAGACTCTTCCAAACCACCGCCTTTGAATTGCAGTGTTTCTTGGCCCTTACTCTTGCGTATCTTTTCCCTAATACTATATATATACACACCTACCTACTATGAACAGCCAGATTCTTTATCCAACCTCTTTCTTAATATCAGAGGAGAGTGATGAACAGAGGAAGAAAGAGCTAGTGAGAATTAATCAAGAAATCATGGCGTTGGAGAACTTCTTGGAGAGTGAAATCATGGAATTGGGAGACTTGAGTGAAGAACTGATTGAAGAAATTTTGCGTCGAGTCCCAATTAAATGTCGCACCAGGCTAAAATCCGTCTCCAAAAAGTGGTCACCTACGCCCAGTGGCGAAGCCACATGGAGGATTATGGGTCAATCGCCCCACTGAAAAAAAAAATTATTTTATAATATAAGGTAAATTTTAAAATTTTTAAGTATTATATATAAATTGACCCCACTAAAATTTTATAAATTTTCTATAATACAGGGTCAAATTAAAAATTTATAACTTTTATCGATCATATATATTTCTTTTTAATATATGTATTTCTATAATATTTTAAACTAAATAATAATTTAATTTATATTATTTTTAAAAATAAATAATAAATTACTTACTTATGAGCAAATGTGATTAAAAAATGCAAGGTGTGTGAATCAATATATAGTGTATATATACCATATATTATTATTCATTATATTTTCATTGAAATATAGTATATATATATATATATATATATATATATATATATATATACTCGAAAGTAACCGAATTGGTACGGAAGTTGTAACATGGGAAAATCACGGAAAACACGACTTATTTGAATAACCCGGTGACCTATCAATTGTAGAGGTAGAATTTTTGACAAGCAATAAGCACTTAAATAATACAATTCAAGTGTACCATAAAACATGATGGGAAAGTGCGCTTTTACTTAGCATAAAATGATGGGAAAGAACTTTTATTGCAATATTCTCGAAAACAGATGGGAAAGAACGCATTTCTAGATACTTTTCAGGCAGTCTTCCAAAAGTATAAAATATTAAAAAAAGTTGGCTAGGTGCGCTGCCTCGAACCCCATCTAAATTATTTGTACCTTGAAAATCGTGGCTTCGCCACTGCTTACGCCTATCATGCCCTTTAACGACCTCTTCCGGCCTAGTAATCTTTCTCAAGGGAATTCACAAGAACCCAATTCTCCATTCCACAAATTTCAGCCAAATCCGAGATCATACCCTAGCCCAAAACGCCACTCTCCATTCATCTTTCCTTCACAATTTCCCGTGGCTAGTTGATTCTTGCAATGGGCTACTTCTTTATGGGACGACAGAAGACAATTATTTTTGGACGTACCACGTTTCAAGTCCGTTTCTCAATCACCCTATTGCTCTGCCTCGTGCCCATCAAGTATCAAGATCAGCTTCTGCAAGTCTTATTTTTGATGGTTCAAGTTATGATCAGTTTAAGGTTATTTGTTTCTTTAGGGATGAAGTTAATTTTGCCGCTAAAACTGTAAAGTACATGGTATTTTGGTCCAAGAATTGGGAGTGGAGAGAGTATGAAGCAAGATTTCTTAACTCGGATCTTATGCAAGAAGATGGTTTTGTTCCTGGGCATTGTTTTAGGCCTAGTGTTTATTGTAGAAGAAAACTGTACTGGATATGGAGTTTCTGTTTGTTGATATATGACGATGAGAGAGAATTTTTCAAGCTTATAAAATTACCTTCAGGGAAAATTTTAAAGAATAGTGTGTACTTGTATCAGCAGCTCCTGTGGGAATCCGAAGGGCAAGTACATTTTTGTAGTCCAGCTAATGAGGGATTTTGCATATGGGCTTATGTTGTTGATGATGATGATGATGAAAACCATGACTTTGTAGACTTCAATTTGATGTGGCAGTTCAAGCGGCTTGTTGTGCTGGATAAATTAATACCAGGAAAGATTGATTTTTTTTATGCTGTGAATGAGATGATCAAATATAGGATGGGATGGTCTCGAAAAAGGATTCAGCCGGTAGCGTTTAATGAAGACTTGCAGCTATTGTATCTCCAGGTGATGCCGGGAATTATTGTTTCTTATAGTTTCGAGACTCAAAGATTGGAGAGAGTATGGTCGTTCGGTGAGGCGGGAGATGATTACTGTATGTGCAGTATTTTTCCTTTTCTATTCAACTCAAGAAATTGACATCAACTGATAAGTGATTTTGGATATAGTTTAAAGAAACTAAAAATTCTTAATGCTGTTTTTTTTTCTCCTGAAATTGTCAAGTTTTCTATACATGTTAAAATGACAAATTTTTAAAACTGAATTGGTAAATATATCTACTTTTTTCATACTTATGTGTGATCCTGTACAATATGTTTCTGTTCGTGAGTTATATTTAGCAACAGTTTGAATGGTATGGATGCATGAACACCCATACCATGAATTTTAGAATTTGGTTATTGAAAGTAGTACTGTGAAATTTGGTCAACTTGATTACAAATCTGCATTTACTCTCTCTTGCGGAGTTTGCTCCAATGTATAAAAGAGAAATGGTAAAAAAAAAAAATTAAAAAAAAAAGTGTCTTAAAATTTATGGTACATATATGGATGTATTCCACTTACCCAGTACAACTCTATACTTATAATTAGGCAATGACGAGCTCCTGGACTACTTGACGCTTGCATTAGCAATTATCAGAATCTAGCCAGAAATGTTATCATCATGCAGCCTCACTAGATTAGTGTAAGAAAAACATCGACGTTAGTACTATAGTTGCTTGTTATTGAACGGAAAATCCAGCTTTAAACTGGATCAGGTTTTGTTACGAACTTTCAATACACACCGCATCTAACAAACTATATGGTCATTGCATCTGATATTTCATGATTCTCCCGACTCCAAGAGTTGAGCAAAGCACATTTTGCTGTTATCTAGAGCACTAGTAGAATATTGATACCCAAAGACCAATTCATTTTCTATTAATTTGACTTGGGTATGAGGAGTCAGAGATACTCATTTGCCTGATCATAGGTTTGGGAGTGGTGTTGGTGAGAATTGTTTGGATCAGGAGGCCTGATGCTTTTGCTAAAGACTAGTAGACAGTTTTCTATATAGACCTGTTTATAAGGATTTGCACTGGATTTGGCATTCTATCAATCTTGTAAATCCTCTGTTTTTAGATTTTATTGTGTTATGTTCTGAGCTTCAGTAGTGACTGTAATAAAACCTTAATCACTGGAATAATATATTTTCTTAATACTTTCAGAAGACATGAAATTATTAATAATTACCGCCTAGTTTCAGAAGTATTGGTGCTGAACTTTAGGGCCTGCCTACCCTTTTGGTACCTAGATTGGTGAAAATTAATTATGGAAGATAAAGATATTGAAATTAATGGGGAATGGTCCATCTCATTTGCAGATTGAGTCATCGAAAGGAATCGATTTGGTCATATAGAGAATTACCCTGTTATGTGGCCTAACCACCTTAAATTATATGGAAACAAACCAAAAAAAATGAATAAACCATACCTTCCTAGGCATCTATCATAGCATACAACAAATACAGTACAATAAAATTATACGAAATTTCCTGAAATAACTCATGATTGTGACTTTGTGAGTTATTTCTCCAGTGATCAAGATAGATGCTTATTTCTCAAAAACTTAATCCTATGATCCAGATTAACACTTTGGTTCCTAGAGGGAAGATTGAAAGGATGGATAAATTGGACTATTTGACTGAGAGAAAAACACCCTATCAGTCTCCTCATCCACCACCTTCCTTCTATTTTCATATCCTTTTCCTCCTGTTTTCCCTTCATTTTCATGAAACATAGTCTTCAGAGCTCTTGAATGTTGATCTTTATCCTGAAATTTCATCTGCAAGACGACATTCATCCTGCCTCCTAAGAGCTTATCCTTAGCTAACCATCGCTGTATTTTACCTGAAGTAGTCTTTGGAACATTTCCACTCTTAACAAGAAACACCATTCCAACTTCAATCTTCTCTTCCGTTATCACAGCCTGCCTTATTCCTTCACACACTTGGCTTAAAACCCCAATTTTTCCTTCACTTCTCTGCATCTCAGCTACAACAGCTATAGTTCTTCTCGAGACCTTAAATGCAGCAAGGCAGCCTGCACGTAGAAGATGTGGACAACTGTTGTAGGCTGCAGTCTCTATATAGTGAGGATGAATCTCTTTTTCTTCACTATCATGGAGTTTTATAATGTCTGAAGATCGACCAGTCACAAAGAGAAATCTCTCTTCCTTTTAACAATTCCCTGTCCCCGGTTCGGACAAAGCACTGGCTCACTTTGTTCTTATGTCTCCCTTGAAAAATCTCACGAGTCAGCGAAGGGTGGCTGAGGTAGCCAAAGGCGCTGCTCAGAGAAGAGATCCATATCTCCCCTTCAACCCCATCCTCAACAGGCTCATGTGTCTCTTCATTTACAACCATAATTTCCATATCCTCTGTTTCATCTCTGCCACTTGAAGCAAGCCTTGCACTAGGTAAGAGCTGCTTGTAATTTGGGTAATAATTAGCATCGTCACCACTTCTCCATGCCGTTGAAACAAAGGTACAACTCTCCGCTAACCCATAAGACGGAGCGATAGACAAAGGGTTTAACCCAAAAGCCCTAAACGCTTCAACAAATTCATCAATAGATGCCTTGTAAATTGGCTCATTGATGATAATCAAGTTTTTCATGCTCCACAAGTTTATTGGAAGAGCTCCTTTATCAATCCCGCCTCGCTTGACAACAAGTGGTAATGTGAATGAGGGGACCGGAGTGCTAGTTGCTTTGAACTCCGTAATCAGCTCAAGCCATAGCCTTGGCCGGTTTATGAACGCATTGGGGGATGTTAGCACAGATGTTGCTCCCGATACAATAGTTAACAACAGAAACATAAGGCCACAGTCATGGTACTGAGGCAACCAAGATGCTATAACACTATTGGGATGAAGATTATAAGCTTTTCTTGCCATTCTAACATTATGAGCAGCTGCTCCTGCTGTCACTAGCACGGGCTTTGGAATCCCTGTCGTGCTAGAGGTATACTGAATCAAGTACACCTCATCCCGCTTGCATCCATTATAAGATGACAAACACCATGGTAAATTCACCTTCTTGTCCTTAATTTCCTTAGTAGAGATCCATCTAATGTTTTGTAACAGTTGACAAAGCTGCTCATTGGTAGATGATGGAGAAGAGGTAAATTTTCGAACATGTTGGATATAATCCGAATGCGCTATGGCTGCTTTGGGTTTTGTTTGGGAGAGAACCCTGACAAGATGGTGATGGTCATCTTTTGTGAAAGATGGGTTAGGAGGAATAATGGGGACCCCTAAAAGGCCAGCCCTTTGACATCCGAAAATGATCTCAACTAGCTCGAGCCCGGGTGAGCATAGAATGACAACAGTGTCACCTCTTTGCAAAGGCAGCAGAAGTTGAGTAGAAATTGACTGCACCGAGTTGTTGAGCTGCTCATAGGTGAAGATTGAGCTCTTGTTGGCACCGGTTAAACCATCTTCTACCCAAATGAAGGCCGGTTTTGCACGAAAAGATGGTAAATTAGCCCAAATTGGGAGATATAGATCGACCACGGGCTGGTCAGGGAAATAAGGGTCATAGTTTTCGTAGTTCATGCTGTTATTTGATGTGTTGTGCATGCTGCTAAAATTTAAGCTTAACCCGACTTGTTTTACACTATTATATAGAAATAGAGGCACATATTTTTAAGAGAATATACGCGGCTAATGGTATCTCAATGAAGAATACAAAGTGAAGAGATAGGATAAAAGAACATTCGATTAGAATATGCTCGAGCAATGTAGTTTAGTTGAAGTTTTAATGCTTCAAATCGTGAACTCCAATGCGAGTCGATCGTCACCAGCAGCAGGACAATTACCAGCATTTCTACATCATGGCGCATGCGCTAGCTCCTACTTTATCTTACAAGGAGGATCTTAAATTTTATATCTGAAAAGAGATTAGAAACAGCTGCAAGCTTCTAAACTATATTAACGTCAGTGGATGAACGTGTTTTATTCGGATTATGACTTATGAGGCTAGGCATATATTATTCATTTGTTATAACACTGCTGTGCTCGATTACTAGAAGGTCAAAAGTATATTGCATTACAATATAATTAACCATGTTGGATAAACCCAAGCTTTCATTTTGCATGTGTTCTGATTAACCGTGACATAATAACCATCTTTTATGCATTCCGAAAATCTTTCCAAATGTTTGATATTAAGGAGTGGAGTGGAGTGGAGTGCTTGCATAAAGAGGGAAATTAGTGTACCATACCAGCAATGGAATGCACTTCAATTTTGAATTTCAAAAAGCAAGTCTCTAGAGCTTACTGTAATTATAGTGTTTTATTATAAACGAGGATATACTATGTTTCGAATTTGGAGGGATATCCTCTCCTCTCTATCGGCAATTATGGTAGCCAACTTGGGCCAGCCATTGATTTTCTTTCTGTGCAATCTTTTTGTTACATGCTGAGTGAGTGAGTGAGTGTGTGTGTGTGTGTGTGTGTGTTTGTGTTATTATATTTTGTGTGGGAGCACTTGGTTTTTGCTATATGATATTCTTGGCATGGGAATTAGTCAGAGATCCATCGCTAGGGCAACCAACATTAACACTTTTTATTGCCTCTTGTTCATTCATGTGGAAGTTTTAGTCGTACAATTTCAACACCCTAATTGTATTTATTGTTTGGATTTTTTGCTCATGTTTTGACTTGGAGAATGATAATATTTTTCTACTGTCTTTGACATTGCTACTCAACTACTCTAGTATTATTATTACTCACATTAAGAACAAATGCCAAAACCCGTTTAAATTCTGTAGACCCAAATCCAAAAACTTTAGATTGATGCCATAATGGGCCTTGAGATTTTCAGCATGTACAAGTATACTGCCATGATATATCGCAAATACATTAAATAGAAAGCAACCGTGGTCCAATTCCCACTGCCCATTGGGCAATTTGAGTTGTTTTGGGGTCCAACTGATGTGAACATTACAATAATATACTACTACTACTGTACCAGACAAAATTAAGAAAACGTGGGCACATTACACTTACCAACTCTGCCACTGTATAAGAGATATTTTTTCATGAAAAAAAACAAGAACAAGCAATTAGACACTAAATAATCAAGGTCTTTGTCAGATCATTTTTTTCTTTCTCCAACTGCTCACATCTCTTATGAAAAGAATCAATACAAATGAAGAAAAATCATCACTATTAGAATGAAAACCTTATAAAAAAACTTTCGCTATATCTGAACTCATAAAAAAAGTTTTATGATCATAAATTATGAAAAGGGCGAAGGTAAAAATACCCTCATGTTTATACGGATGTCCCACTTCCACTCTCTAAATTTTTTTTTTTCAAAAGAATCTCTTAACGTTATAAAACGTAGCTTTCAATATATACCCCGCCTGTTAAAAAATGCCAACTAAACAAACATATGTTTTTATTTTTGACGTGATCGACACGCGTGTCAAGAATAAAAATTAATAAAAAAAAACTTTTTTTCTTCCTCTTTCCTCTCTCTCATCTCCTTCTTCCATTTTTTCATTAACAATAAAAAAACCCAAATCGACCAATAGAATCTATTATTCATTTGGAGCAAATTTGGGTATATAAATCTTTGGAATATGTTTGCTTAATTTCATCTTAACAGAAGTTATTTGCTTAATTTGGGTATATGAATACTTTGTTATTCATTTGGGTATTTTAATTTCATCTTATTAGAGTTATTTCAAATTTGGGTATATGAATACTCATTATTCATTTGGGTATATAAATCTTTGGAGCAAATTTTAGATTTTCATTGATAGAGAGATCTAGAGCAAATTAAGATGAAATTCTATAGGTAATGTGTATAAATACTGCTTTCTCAAATTTGTTGTAAGACCAAACCTTTTATAAATAAAGATGAATTTTCTATAAATATTATTTTGAATATTATGGAATAATTTGATATAATGTTATAGTTATGGGTAATATTTATAAATTTTGCAAAAGTATGCAAGTGGTTATATTATATTCGATTGGTTTTGGAATATTCGGTTTAGCGGGAATATTAAATGCAACTACTAATCATTGGTGGACCCTATTAATGAAATTATTATTTCGGATTGAGAAAACGACAAAAATATTTTATTGAAATAACTACGGAAGTTTTACCGCTGATCTTTGTTACGGTAGTAAAAGTACGATGTACATGTAGTTGCATAGTAAGAGCACTCAGATTGATTATTGATCTTTATGTGAAATCTCACCGGTTTGATTCCATTATTATTTGAATTATTATAATGCGATAATGACTTTTTGTTTTATTCAGTATTATTAACGTAATAAAAGCGAAGCATCTTTTATATAAAATGTAATACTTTATTAAAATTATTTTATAAATAAAATATATTATATTTTATTATGCGTAGTAATGCATAGTGTTTTTTGCGTAGTGTTTTTGCGTAGTGTTTTGCGATAGTAAAATGTTTTTATATAAATAGAATATATTATATTTTATTTAAAAGATTTTGCTTTAAATATGAATTCTCAGATTAAAGTAAATCAATCTGAATAGCTCATGGATTAGTTCTTATGCATTCCATTTTCCTATCAATAAGCTCATTCCTTCATTATTTTCTTACAATTCATTCAAACTCTGTAGAGAGAAAATTATAGAGAAAGTATAGAGAAAAGTTATAGAAAGAAGAAGAAGTATTATTCTACTTCACTACTTCTATATTCGATTCTTTTACGGTGAAGAATTGTTATTCTTTCTTCTTGAAGAGAACTTCATTATTCCATTCACTATTATTCCATTTGGAATAACTTTGTAAAAAGTGGCATACCCTATCATAACTTCAGATACGCCAGCATACCCTATACTTGGTGAAATCCTTATGTTATTCCATTTTTTATTATTCTGCTGGAATAACTCATATCTGTGATTTACCCTATATTTTGTGACATTCTTCTATTATTACGCTGGAACATCCTGTCATGTGTTTTACACCTTTACTGGTTCCGCCTTTATTATTATTCTGCTGGAACATCCTGCGTAGATGTTTTACACCGGACTGGTTCCGCTTTTATCATTCATTTGGAATATCCTATCTCACATGTGTTTTTACACCGATCCGGTTCCATCTTTATTATTCTCGCTGAACATCCATCCGGTGTGAATTTCACCGACCTTGGTTCCGTTATTATTATTCTGTTGGAATAACTCGCATGCAATCTGCAATCTGCATGCGTGGTGATTTCTTTGTTATTCCATTCTTTATTATACCCAAATTGGTTAAAACTTTGACTTATACTCCATGAAATTAGTAGAATATCCTCGATATTTGCGTTTCATCCAAGATCTTTTCATGGAAATATTCTTCCGATCATTCTTGAATTTTACTCTACAAAGCAAAGATCATGCCGACAATTTGGGCGTTAATAATTCTGGATAAAATAATTCTTGAACTTGTTTTATTGAATTCTTATATCATTGTCATCATCCTCATGTTTATATTTTTTTAAAGTCATCATGGCACCTGTAGAGCATGGATGGACTTGGTATGATTATGACTGTGGATTATTCGGTGTAATCATGGCTAGTAATGTTACAAATGATGTGGTAAAAATCCTCGATGGCCGTTAGTGCATTGATGGGCGATTGTTGTCATGATCACGACCATTAATGAATACACAACTATTCTTGGCCCGTAGTGCGGGAATAATTGTGGTCGTGATCTTAAAGAATATCCTCGCCGTAGTGCGGGGGTGATTTGATGATGTGGATTATTTATTAAAGTTCGAGTCTCAAATTATAACAAAGGATGAAAAACCTTTTAAATCATAAAAGATAGTAGATTTTATTTTCTACTTGACTCTTTTAATGGATCAGATATTCACTACCGCAGCTTAAACTGGTTGTCATCAGATTTTATCGGTTTAACATTGTTGAAGACTATTGATAATTTATTCGCTGCATTATCTTAGTCATAATATTTCTTCTTGAAATAGTTGAGCTCACCCTTTCTTTCATTTACCTGTTCTTTTCGTGAAATGAGAATATAAATTTGACGAAGCCGGAAAGCGAGTGATGGTCCCGAAGATAAGATTAGTAGTCCTCACTATTCTGTGAAATAGTGTGATAATAATTGTAATGAGGACTTTTTGTTTGAGTTTGTATAATATCTAGTAGACGATATTTGTATTTAAACTCACAGTTTATGTCAGTATTGCATAAGACAGCTTATTATAATAATAAGTTGTATTTAAATTACATGCTATGTAAGTGGCGACCCAAGATGGGTGATGTATACCTAATTTTGGGGCGTCACATTTTAGATCTAATTTTTTGGGTGTAATCGACCTACCACAATCGGTCTTGGGATTGTTGTTTGTCTATATTTACCGAGTGATGGAGAAAGTTTACAAAAAGGTGTAATTTTACATGAACAGAGAGCAGGCGAGCGGTATACACAAGTACTTGTGCTTAATTTTGCCAATCAAGAAATTAAAATATACATTTAAAATCCTAAAATGGATACAAAGTCATCATTTTTTGGTAAGATATCACCATATAAATGAGAAAAGCGAAAACTCCTACTTTTAGAAAAAAGCAAAGATTACTAATAAAATTGAGGAGACGATAATATTATGCAATTTTAATGCGCCTCCATAGGGTAAAGGTAGCAAACAAACATACAAGAGTACTTTGTAGAGAACTATCGAGTTCAATAGGCACTTGACATGACTATATCTCAAGCAATGGAAATAACGACGAGAGAAATAAAAATATTCTCACTAGAGAACCATTACATTCCAATAGCTTCATCTCAAGCTCATTCAAACATAGCATCGAAACAAAAAGTAAAGTCGATCCCCATAAACAATGATTGCTTCAACTGCTTTACAGAAAAATGCATTAGGGGCAAAAAGAAACATACAAAAGATACTACTTCTGAACAAAAAATCCAATTACATGTAACATTTGCCTTGTTATGGATTTCCACTACTATTTGGTTCGAGAGGTTGGAGATGATTGAGATTATAATAGAGGATGATGATAACGGCATGGTGTAGCTAATCTGTTCGATTTTTAAATTTTAGAAACGCAGGAAGAAGAAAGGAGAGAGAGAGAGAGAGAGAGAGGAAGAGGAAGAGGAAGAGAGAAGAGAAGAAAGATAAAAGAATAAAAAATTTATTTTACCAAAAAATCACTTAAAGACGCTCGTTTGTCTATGCAAGTGATTTTTTTTTAACGGAGAGGCACAATCGACCTTAAATTTGTAACGTTAAGAGTATTTTTGGAAAAAAAATAATTTAGGGTTCTAAATTATTAAAACATCAACATTTTTCAGACTAAAAAATTATTAAATCCAATATAGTTATAAGATTTATAATAATATTTTATTATAAAATAATAAATTCCTAAATTATTAGTCAACATGTATAAAGAGTATTTAATATAGTTCCAAAAAATAATACTCCTGTATAGTATAAGAAAAAGTTACTTTTATGGATTCCCCTATAAAAAAGATAAAGTAATTAATTGGTTCCTATAAGTTAGGCCAAGGCATTGTCCACAAGTTTGCTTGGCTGTGTTTTGGTCCCTTTGGCTCTGTCTTTTTCTGAATGTGTATATAATAATAAATACTATCAGTCAATCAGCACAAACGATAATACGATATCACTGGCTAATACATGTTGTTCATCCTCATCCTCTTCACATACTCTTCAACACGCATATTATTATTGTTGTCCATTTGTCCGAATTGATTAAGTAAACATTGTTTTCAAAAACTAAAAAACAAAGCCTTCTTTCTTTCATTCTGTGTTTTGAGTCTCTCTTCCTCTTTCTTGCTCTTTGATTGAATTTTCGATTCTACTGTAGCAATGAGTTTCAGAGACGATAACGAAGATGGAAGAGATCTGAGGAAACCATTTTTACATACGGGGAGTTGGTATCGAATGGGTTCAAGGCAGTCGAGTATGATGGGTTCTTCACAGGCAATTCGTGACAGCTCCATTTCTGTTCTTGCCTGTGTTATGATCGTTGCTTTGGGTCCTATCCAGTTCGGTTTCACTGTAAAACCCTCTTTCTCGTTTCTCTTCCTTTGCTTTGCTTCCCAAGTAATCCGAAGACAACCCATGTAATAAAGATTCAATCTTTTAGGAAATTAATGGGTTTGGATAATATGATTGATTATTTGAACCCTCGAGTTGCCGTTTGTCAAATTTCGTGTTTTCCGTTTAGTAAATTAACCGAATTTAAATCTTAAATCAAATTTAAGTGAGTTAAGATTTAACAAAAGATTTTTACAGTAACAAAACTTGTAAAACCCCGTGAATGGGAAATTTAAATTTAGCTCTGTTTGCCGTAGTTTCTTTAGCAGCCAAACAGATACCTCTGTACGTTTCTGAGGTCTGCAATGTATTTGTTATTCTTGCAGTGTGGTTATACTTCACCCACGCAAGCTGCTATTTCCAAAGATCTTAAGCTTACTGTGTCTGAGGTTCGAATGATTCTGTGGTGCCTTGAAAATTTCAGTTTATTTTGTTAAAGAACGGTTACTAACTAGATTGTTGGTTCAGTTCTCTTTATTTGGTTCTTTATCAAACGTGGGTGCTATGGTTGGGGCAATAGCTAGCGGTCAAATTGCTGAATATATTGGTCGGAAAGGGGTAAATTTTTTGACTATTTCATACTTTCTAATTGTCTTTACTGTTTTATTGGGGTTCCAGGCGACTTGGATTTGTTAATAGTAGGATTTTTATTTTATTTTTTGGTAAAATTTCAGTCTTTGATGATCGCAGCAATCCCTAATATCATTGGTTGGCTTACCATATCATTTGCCAAAGTGAGATTTTCTAAAACCCTATGCTCTCCTTCCTTTTTTAAAGTTGATTGTAAAGTGTCTTTAATAGCCTCTACTTGTTGCCTTCATTGTTGTTTACTTAGGATTCTTCATTTCTCTACATGGGGAGGTTGTTGGAGGGATTTGGTGTAGGAATTATCTCTTACACGGTAACTCTCAAGATTTTATCTGCTCTATTGAGAGTATATAATGTGGAAAAAAGTAGCTTAATAGAATTTGTACTTTTTGTTTCTTTAATTTTAGGTTCCTGTCTATATTGCCGAGATAGCACCTCAAACCATGAGAGGAGGGCTGGGTTCAGTGAATCAGGTAGGCTAAGTTTAATTACATATTTAATCTTATACTGAACTAGTGTTTGCTACTACCTTATTCCCTTGCATAAATAAATTAATTTTAATATTTTTGTTCTGCAGCTTTCAGTAACAATTGGAACAATGTTGTCTTATTTGCTGGGACTGTTCGTTAGTTGGAGAGTACTTGCAGTTTTAGGTATCCTCTAAGAGACTCTTTGTGTTTTTCCACTCATGTTTTCCATTATATTCATTATCTTTTTCAAGTAATTTCCGCCCATTACCCCATTTCCATGGAGGCAAAAAGAATGCTATGGGGACATAGTGATGAAATCTATCTCAAGTAAATTATTATCTTGTAATTAGTGGGCCTGTATTCGTTGATGTGTTTTCACTGCTTTTTGTATTTGTAATGATAGAAACATTAAGATCTTTCTTTCCCAAGTGCTTGTTCAGTTGTTGAAGTTTGTTAGAAATGACAGCTCTTCCCCAGGTTTTTAGTCTGAAACTTGTTCCAGCTCAGACCTGTTTATAGAAGGAAGGTAGCAAGGTCAACTTGGTATTGGATTTCATCTTTGATTATGTTGCTGCTATCTTTTACTGTTATTCTTGTGTAGCCACACCCACCCATTGGGCCATTGGGGTGGGGGGGGGGGTGATGGACAATGAATGATTCTTTTGGAATAAAACAAATGAAGTAAGATTTACATCTACTATGAGGTCCATGCACTTCTTTTAGGCAGTAAACCCAATTACACATGAAACACACTGGAGAACTTGAATTGATAGTTCAATGGGCTATCTGATGATCATCATCAGCTACACCAGTCACCGTCCTGCTATTTATTCCACATGTAATTTCCTTTTAAATAATACCTACAAGTCAAACAAATAATATACCATTTATGTAATATGGCAGGAGCATTGCCTTGTCTAATATTGATTCCAGGCCTCTTTTTTATCCCAGAATCTCCTCGATGGTTGGTAAGTTTCATTAAGGGATTTTCTCTGCTTTACATGTTTATATATGTATGATTAAGAGTTACTGAATCACTTCTTTGTTGAACTAAGGCAAAAATGGGTATGACAGAAGATTTTGAAGCTTCTTTGCAAGTTCTTCGTGGTTTTGATACTGATATTTCCCTTGAAGTGAATGAAATCAAGGTGAATCTCCTTAAGATATTGTATCTAACTGTACTTACAACACTGCAATCTTTGCAAATAATTCCACAATTTTCCACTGAAATCCCAACAAAAAATTTGGCATTATATGTAACTCAAAATCTTTTTTTTTTTTTTATTTTATTTATTATTATTATTATTATTATTATTATTATTATTATTATTTTTCTTTCATTGTGTAGAGGTCTGTGGCATCAACAAGTAGAAGAACTACAATCCGTTTTGGGGACCTCAAACAAAGAAGATATTGGTTTCCTCTGATGGTAATTACATCATTTGAGAAATTTTTGTTTTATTCTGTTCTGTTCTCTGTCTTTATTGAACCTGATAAATGATACGACAGAATATATACTTCAACTTGTAATCCTTACATTCTGCAGATAGGAATTGGATTGCTTGTCTTTCAACAACTAACTGGAATTAATGGTGTTCTTTTCTATTCTAGTACCATTTTTGAATCCGCTGGTGAGTTTTGTATTGAATTGCCCCGTTTATGCCTCTGTATTTTTGTTGTACAAGGCTCCAGATTGTGCAAACTTTGTTATGATGTATTTAGTTCCTTTATACTATTTGGAAGTGTGCAATGATTATTATTCCTGTAGATGTTGGATGGGGAATTAGGACTGCATTCCTACCAGAAGTTGGATACAAAGCTATAAAATTTTATTTCTAAAAATTAAATAATCCTAAAAATTAAATATACTTAACATATTATTACCACTTTCTCCATCCTATAATATGTTTGGTTACAACATTGGAATGGGTAATGGTCCCAATTAAATATAAGAATGGAATGGAATGGGCATTCCTATTCCTATGTTTGGTCAACTTATTATACCCAACGAGAAATAAGTCAAAGCTAACTCATCATACGATTTTGATCGATCAAGATTTTTATAAAAAATTGTGAATGGAAGGGTCCAATCTTTACCCATCCTGATGGAATAAGTATTCTTTTAAACATATGAATAGGCATTCCATTGAAATGGAATGCTTTAATAAATTAATACCCATAAGTAACCAAACATAAGAATGAATTATTCCTTTTAGGACTGCATTCTTAATACCCATTCCATTCCCCATTCAAGCCAAACATGCCAATAGTGTTTTGTTAAGTTTTTGATTGCCCCCTAAGTAAAAACATGTTACCATTCCTTTTGTTATCCTGCCTATGTACAATTTTTTTTTCTTTTATAAATTCAATGATCAAATGGAAGAAATTGTATGTTTTAATGTTTTCTTTAAGTTTGATGGCTTATATTATTTTTCTGTATAGGGATTTCATCAAGCAATGTTGCTACTTTTGGACTTGGTGCCGTCCAGGTACAGTATGAAGGATTTCGTGCAAAATTGTTACCTTAGAATTTATTCTGATATTGAATGAGCTTCTTTACTCCGTCAAATCATCTAACAATGTTATTTGTACCATTTAGGTGATAGCTACCGCAATTTCTACATGGTTGGTGGACAAAACAGGCCGTAGGATTCTACTGATTGTGAGTTTGTCACAAATTATTTTATAATGTAAACAATGTTATTATCACCGCTAGCTCAACGCAACAGATTTGTTTGGTGCAGATCTCCTCCTCTGGGATGACTATTAGCCTCTTAATTGTAGCAGTTTCATTCTTTATAAAGGTAGTGCTACCATGAGTTCTTATGTTTCAAACTATAAATTTATTGACTAACAAGTTTTTTGACAAAATCATAATTTTTTGCAAGGTGCTCATGTGTTGTACTGTATGTATAAGACCCTTCAATTTTTCTAACAATATGAAATAATCTCAGGGTTTTGTATCGGATAGTTCTACCCTCTATAGCATTTTGGGTATCGTATCAGTAGTTGGAGTTGTGGTATGTTTTACGATTATTACACAAGTAATGAGGATTCTTCTATTTTTGCTGTTGCAATTTCTTAGTTTATTAACCCAACATTTCATTTCAGGGAATGATCATTACCTTTTCACTTGGAATGGGGCCCATTCCATGGATTATAATGTCTGAGGTAATTAAAATATTTTACCATGTAATGTTAAACGCCAATGAGCTTTTCTTGGAAATTTGGATTTTTTAGGGTGAATGATTCAAACAGCACTGCACCTCTGTTATTTTTTCTTTTCTATATTTTTATGCATCATGTCAAATATTCTGTTGAAACTTTTCTCCAACCTGATCACTCCCTATAGAAAAATTAACAGGCAATATCTAAACCCAATCAAAGATTAAAGGAGGAGGAAGGAAGAGGTACAAGTCATTGTTCAAAACTCCACATAAGCGCTTTACTGCTTTAGGGTCAGTAGGTTCCCAGTGAACACCAAAAGAAGGTAGTGGCTACAGGTTCCAAATGAAGTTTTTCCTTGAAAGACGTGCTTTCTTTTTTGGTGGTCCTCCTCTCCGATCGAGCAACCTTTCAACATTTCTGGTCTTGCAGACCACCGCCAATTTGAGAATTCAGAATACATGTTTAGAGCCGTTAGCCGTATTACCCTCACTAACTCATCACATAGAACCCGCCATGAAATATCAATTAATCACATAATTATGCCCGTCATGTTACTTGCTTCAATTAATCTTATGGTCTATAACTTTCCTATCTGGCTTGCAGATTTTGCCGGTCAATATTAAAGGCCTCGCTGGAAGTGTTGCAACTCTAGCCAACTGGTTCATTGCCTGGGTGGTTACTGTGACTGCACCCTTGCTATTGTCTTGGAGCAGTGAAGGTTTTACCCCTCTATCTCTCTCCCTCTCTCTCTGAACATGCAATATGCATTAATAGACTGAAGTTTCTAATGTGCCTCTGCAGTTGCTATGATTGTTTCATTCCTAATTGCGGTTTCTTACATCTTTTACAGGAACCTTTACTCTTTACATGATTATGAGCGGTTTCACCTTGATATTTTCGGCCAGTTTGGTCCCCGAGACCAAGGGAAAAACTTTGGAGGAGATTCAGTGGTCCTTCAGATGATAATCTTTTGTTGCTGTTTCGGTTTTATCTCTTGTTGTTGTTGGTCACTATTCTTCATCTTCTTGTTGTATTCAAGTCTGTAATAGTAAATTGATATTGCGTAGAGACAGGTTTGTATTCTTTACTTACAATTCTTTGGAGAATTTTCTCTAGCATGAAGCAGGCCAGGCAAAATATGTAGTTCTGAATAAACCTTGTTGTGCCCATGTTTGGCACCTCGACACTGGTGGAATTCCATTCAGAAATTGAATATATCGAGTTTTATATCAGTCTCATTCTATTTTTTGTTACAAGATTACAAGAAATTTTTTGTTATGATTGAGATAAGCCATGAGATTCTTCCGGCCAATGAGCATTAATCGACATCTTTCATAACTTCATCAGCTGCAATTAGACTGACTTTAAACTTCATATTGGGAAGGTTTGGTTGGTTGGATTTCTCTCCACAGCTCCGTCTATGTCCGTCTCCAGTATGCTATCATCAATTTCAATTTGTAGTCACAATTAATCTTTCCCCCCTTCTTTCTCACTCCTTCGGATTTAATTTTTACCATTGGCATGATTCTCTCATATGTCATCAATACCTTATATGTAAAGGCAGCAAAAGCAATTCTCACTCAGTTAACCCTTAATTAATTAAGAGTTAACTCAGTCAATTGAAAAAATACGATCCTTTTAATTGAAAAACTCACTTAACTCGGTCATTTAGAAAGCTATCGACTCCATCCTTCAATCGACAAAACTCTTCAAAACTCTTCAGATTTCCCCTTCCTCTTCCTCCGTCTTCTTTTTTTTTTTCTCTGTCTTGTCTTTAGTAGGCTAACAATCGCTCATCTTATGTATTATTTTTTCTAATTTCATCTCCTTCTTAATTATATTCAATTGCTCTTCCTGTCGATCGCGCCTTCCTCTTCCCAATTGTTCACGAAAATTCTCTTTGAGAAGTGACAAATAGATATTGTCTATGAAAGAAACAAATTGAGGATCTGTTTTCAGTATTTAATTCGTTCCTTTGCTTCTCACCTCTTAGCTAATGGATTGACTGTTTTTACATATTTTTATGAGTCATATTTCAATGGACGATGGATAGCCTCTGAGAAGGATAGTCTCTGGACATGAGGAATCAGCTAAGTTCGATATGGTCTTGGTTGAGAATGAAATAACCCAAGAAATCAACCCATATCGATATGGATGTATGGTAAGTTTTCTTGATTTTGTTAATTCACATCCCTTTTATATTGAAAATGGTTAATTTTTGTGCACATAATTTGTTAAGGTACTTCACACTACTTTTTATTAATTAAGAGTTATATCTGGCATGGTGCATATAAATTGTTTGGTGAAATGCTTCAATGAAAAGATATACTATTGAGATGCATGTTGTTGTCTGACTGATGTGGTGATTGACGCTCCAAATTTACCAACTTTTCAATATTTTGGAATGCTTCTCTCATATTTTGCACACACTTCACCTGTATATATAGCTGAACTAAACATACATGGAGGCTATTATTTCTCCTTTTTTAACTGAAGCAAATTTCTATCTAATTTTAGTTTGGTTCAGGAGGTTGATCTTGAGAATGACGGTGCATTTTGAGGTATGTGTATCAACAAACTTTTTTATTTATTATCATTATTTCTTTTTTGTTTGTCATTGAAATTGATTTTTCTTTTTTTCAAACATTAACAAATGTAGGGTATAGATGATTGTTTTGAGGGAGAAGGGATATTAGGAGAAACATCAATGCCTGTACAATAGGTATTTAAATGCAACATTTTAATTGGGAGTATATAATATTTGCTTCTGACCCAATTTTTATACTTATTGCCATAATTTTATTCTGTTAGAGACAACTTTAGTATAGTTTCTATTAGTTTAACAGCAGATTAACTTTAGTATAACTACTACTATTAGTTGAACAGTAGATTAAATTTACATGCCTGCCCAAGTGTGTTCATTGATATTTTGTCAGGTGTTCATTGATATTTTGTCAAGTGTTAGACTATTAATGAATTCATGCTATTTCGTTTCCGAAGTCCAGGTTTAAACTTTCAGTATACTACTAATTGATTCATCATCTTCTTCATTTTTGTACTTTTTCTCTTGATGATTTCTAACTAAACCCTAATTAACACTATTTTTTGTTTTGTTTTGTTTTGTCTGGCTTTGAATGCTAAGGGCAGTTGGAACAAGCTAAAAGAACTCAAGGTGCTAAAGTTGAGGATGGTACGGCCTAGAGAGATAGACCATTTTTCCAGGTTTCCCTCCCTTCATATATATATTTTTTAAAATTAAAAAAAGCAATCTATACTTGTTTTTTAGGGATAAATAAGGTTTTTCATTATTATCTTTGAGGTCGGTTTTTATTGTTGATTCTGAAACTTTTTTTTATTACAATCGAATAAGCATCTTTCAAAAATTTACAAAATGGTCACTCTCCGTCCAGATTTTCGTCCAAAAAGCGTTAGGAATCTTGTTGTCTTGAGTTGACTTGACTTTTTCTTTGACGTGGAACACGAAAAAGACAAACAGGTAATTATTATATAGCACAAATGACCAAAACTATTAACTACTTCACCTAAACAATTCCAAAACTAATAATAATAATAATAATAATAATAATAATAATAATAATAATAATAATAATAATAATAATAATAATTTCAAAATAATAATAATAAAAAATGTTAATTTTAAAAATTTAAAAAGTTAATTTTCTAAAAAAAAATTTAAAAACGTTACTTTTCTAAAAAAATTAAAAAAACGTTACTTTTCTAAAAAAATTGAAAACGTTATTTTCTAAAAAATTTAAAAAACGTTAAATTTCTAAAAAAATTAAAAAACGTTAATTTTCTAAAAAAATTAAAATTTTCTTTTTTATAAAATTAACATTTTTAAAAAAAGAGTCTTTTTTAAAAATATTAGTTCGGTTTAAAAACAAATTAACGTTTTTTAAAAATTAAAAAAATCTGCTTTTTATAAAAATTAACGCTTTTTAAAAAAAGCAGACTTTTTAAAAAATTGAATTTTAAAAAAGCAGTTTAAAATTAAAAAATTACATTTAAAAATTTTTAAACATTAATTTTTAAAACAGTTTAAAAACATTAATTTTTTAAAAACAGTTTAAAAACATTAATTTTTAAAAAAAGTTTAAAAAACGTTAATTTTAAAAACAATTTAAAAGCGTTAATTTTTAAAAGCAGTTTAAAAACATTAATTTTTAAAATAGTTTAAAAAAATTTAAAATGTAATTTTTTAATTTTTAAAAAATGTTAATTTTTTTAATAAATTTTTAAAAAGCAGTTTAAAACGTTAATTTTAAAAAAAATTAATAAATTTTAAAAAGCGTTAATTTTAAAAAATCGGTTTAAAAAGCGTTAATTTTTTTAAAATTTTTAAATGTAATTTTTTAATTTTAAACTGCTTTTTAAAATTCAATTTTTTAAAAAACGTTAATTTTTATAAAAAGTAATTTTTTTAATTTTTTAGAAAAGTAACATTTTTAAATTTTTTAGAAAATTAACGTTTTTAAATTTTTTAAAATTAATGTTTTTAAATTTTTAAAATTAACATTTTTTTTATTATTATTATTTTGAAATTATTAGTATTATTATTATTATTAGTTTTGGAATTGTTTAGGTGAAGTAGTTAATAGTTTTGGTCATTTGTGCTTTATAATAATCCGCTAATTTATCTTTTTTTGTTTCCACGTCAAAGAAAAAATCAAGTCAACTTAAGACATCAAGATTCCTAACGTTTTTTGGACGAAAAAATCTGGACGAATAACCATTTTGTAAATTTTGAAAGTACAGCTTATTCGATTGTAACAAAAAAAGTTTGATGAATTCTGATGAAAATCGAATCTCAAAGATCTGATGACCAAAACTTTATTTATCCCTTGTTTTTTATTTGCATTTCAGCTTTTTTGCCTAACATTTGGAAGAAACCATAATTCCTCACTTTTGCGGTTGGTACCGGAGAAAATTGATTTTTAAATTCAACTAGGACAACCCCAATTCCAATGCAACCAAATAAAATGAGTAGATTTAATAGCCTTAAATGGGAAACTTTTTATTTTCTTAAAACTACAAAATAAAGTTATGTATACATGTATTTGGTGTCCTTTGATAATTCAAATTCTCATTTTTTTTTACTTTATTTTCTAGAATTTTATTTGGTGTACTTTGATAATATTGCAAGAATGTGATTGTGAGACCCCAGATTTTATCAATAAAGATTTAAATTTAGTCGAAATAATTTTTAATATTATAGTGTGAATTTGAGATAATATTATAGTTGTGGGTAGTATTTATAAATTTTGCAAAGTATGCAAGTGGTTTATATTATATTCGATTGGTGGGGAATATTCGGTTTAGCGGGGAATATTCGCATAACTACTCAATCATTGGTGGACCCAATAATGTAATTATTGTTTCATTGAGAAAACGACAAAAATATTTTATTGAAATAACGACGGAAGTTTTACAGTGGTTCTTGTTGAACTACTTTAGTAAAAGAAATGCGATGTCGTGTGGTTGCATAAAGAAGCACACCAGTATTGATTATCGATGCTTATGTGAGAAGTCACTCGGTTTGATTCCATTATCACGATTAATAATATGAATTATTATAATGATAATGACGTTTTGTTTATTCAGTATTATTAACGTAATAAAACGAAACATCTTTTATATAAAATAGAATACTTTATTAAAGTTATTCTATAAATAGAATATATTATATTTTATTATGCATAATGTTGCATAAGATTTTGCGTAGTGTTTTGCGTAGTATTGCATAAAATGTTTGCATAGTAAAATGTTTTATATAAATAGAATATATTATATTTTATTTAAAAAAATTTCTTTAAATATGGACCGTCAGATTAAAATAAATCAATCTGGACCGTTAAATGGATTAATTCTTATGCATTCCATTTTCCTATAAATAGAAGCTCATTCCTTCATTATTTTCTTACGAATTCATTGAACTCTGTAGAGAGAAAATTATAGAGAGAAGTATAGAGAGAAAATTATAGAAAGAAGAAGAGTATTCTGCTACTTCACTACTTCTATATTCAGGTTCTTTTTACGGTAAGTGGGTGTTATTCTTTCTTCTTGAAGAGAACTTCATTATTCCATTCACTATTATTCATTGGAATAACTCAGTAAAGTGACATACCCTATACATAATCAGTATATGCCAGATATCCTATACTTGGTGAAATCTTTATGTTATTCCATTCTTATTTATTCTCATTGGAATAACTTTTGTATACGCTGATTACCCTATACTTGGTGACATTCTTCTATTATTCATTGCCGAACATCCTGTGCATGTGTTTTACACCCGACTGGTTAGCTTTTTATTATTCTGTTGGAACATCCATGCATGTGTTTTTACTTCCACACTGGTTCCGCTTTTATTATTCTATTGGAACATCCCATGCATGTGTTTTTTACAGGACGACGGTTCCGTCTTTATCATTCTCATTGGAATATCCTATCTCATGTGTTTTACACCGGATCCGGTTCCATCTTTATTATTCATTGGAACATCCTGCGTGGTGTGAATTTCACCCGACTTCGTTTCGTTATTATTATTCATTGGAATAACTCATACATCAAGCCAATCGCATGCATTGATGATTTCTTTTGTTATTCCATTCTTTATTATACCCAAATTGGTTAAAACTTTGACTTCTATACTCCATGAAATTAGTAGAATATCCTTGATATTTGCGTTTCATCCAAAGATCTTTTCATGGAAATATTCTTCCCGATCATTCTTGAATTTTACTCTACGAAAACGATGATCATTGACAATTTGACGTTAATAATTCATGGATTAAATAATTCTTGAACTTGTTTTATTGAATTATTATGTCATTGTCATCATCCTCATGTTATATTATGTTATCTTTGGCTTTACGTCGATAGATGAAACTTAGTATGATTATGATGAGGGATCATTCGTAGATAATCACGACTTGATATAAATGATGTGACAAAAGTCCTCGCCGGCACATGAATGCGATGATGGATAGTTTTGGTATGATTATGATTGTGGGTGATTCGGTATAGATAGTCATGACCATTGATAATTTGATGAAAATCCTTGGCCCGTGGTACGAGGGATGATTAGATGTAGTGGTTTATTTATTAAAATCGAGTCTCAAATGATAAAAATTGATGAAAACCTTTAAAACCTAAAAGATAATGTAGACTTTATTCTCTACTTGACTCTTTTAATAGATTGTTTATTCCGTCATTTAAAAAGTCAGTTTATCATTGTATTTTATCGGTTTAACACTGTTGAAGGCTAATGATAATTTATTCTGCATTATCTTAGTCATAATATTTCTTCTCGGGCTAATTGAGCTCACCTTTTTCTTTCACCGTTTCTCTTCGGAAATGAGAACATAAATGGGACGACAGTCGAGGGAACGTAAGTAATGGTCCAGAGGATAGCATTAAGAGTAGTCCTCACTATTACGTGAAATAGTGTGATAATAGTTGTAATGAGGACTCCTTTTGAGTTTGTATAATATCTAGTAGACAATATTTGTATTCAAACTCACGCTTTATGTCGTATTATACTACCTAGCGCTTATATTAGTAAGTTGTATTTGAATTTATGTACCATGTATGAGTGGCGACCCAAGATGGGTGGCGTATACCTAATTTTGGGGCGTCGCGGTTGATATCGAGCTTAGGGATATGATCCTGGCTAAGATGTGAGAATAAGTACTAGGAGGAGAGAGATCGGGAATTCATTCGCTAGTATGACCTACCTAAATTTATTTGGTATTTAATTGGTCGATCGAGTATAGGGATAATATATGATATGTTAATTAACCCTTATTTTGTGGCGGTGTTTGAAAATGGCATCCGAGAATGTTGAGAATAAGAATGGAGCACGAGACCGCTGATTCTCCACGCATCAATAATCGAGGATAATGTACAACGGGATGGCGATAATCCTCCTGTAAACAACAACAACACCGATTAATCGACTAACGACGTGACGTTTAAGAGGTTTTAAATTCATGCAACATCGGTGAAAAGCGACTCACATCCAAAACGTAGGTGGAAACACGGTAGAACTCTCGGTGGTCACCGCTAAACAATTCAAGGAGCCTCGACCACCGGAGTTTAAGGGAGAGCCAAAACCACTTCCGCGGGCATGGATAAAGCAGATTACAAGATATTTGATGTCTTGGGATGTCCGAAAGCAAAAGGTTCCTTTTCACGCCTTTATATTCTTGTGAGAGGCAGATTCGGGTGGAATCGGTAAACGTACTCAACTTCTTTGATCAAGATATCTCTTGGGAGAAGTTCCAGAGTCGTTCAACGACAAATACTTTCACCGAAAGTATTCGCCACATGAAGGAGGTGGAGTTTATCAAGTTGGAACAAAACAATATGACCGTGTCGTGTCGTGTCGAGGCAAAGTTTGCGAGTTATCACGGTTTCGTCCCACTTGGTAGATAATGAAGAGAGAATGGCGCGAATGTTTTTAAGAGGTTTGAAGCGAGAGATACGTCAACATCTTATTTCATAAACCGTGTTTTTATTCGGATGTTGTAAATAGGGCTCAATTAGTGGAGTAGCGATAACGAGTCAACCCAACTAAAAAGAAAGTAGCCAAGAAAATTATAATACCAATGTGAGAAGTCATCGAGCGGTGACAACAAGCACGGAGGGAATCAATGGGCGGATATGGTAACCATTTCGGTGGTAATCGTACCAAAACAATAAGAATGGACATTTCAAGAAAAGATTGATTCAACAATGATGGAAAGACGTCGAAGACCAAAGACTGTTGTTAAGGAAGGAGAAGGACCACCTATTATATGCTTCAAATGCGGGAGAGGGACACATCGGTCAATGCGCCAATGTCAGTCAAAGCGTGTTATAATTGTGGAAGAGAATTCACTTAGCTTTCGATTTTGTGCGTTTATCGAAGACAAATTCAACTAGGATGGAGGCACCAAAGGTCATCCCATACAAACCAAAGCCGGTAGTTTAGAGAGGCGTTTTTTTTTCTCGTGACGAGGAACCCGAATAAAATTATCACGGGTAAGTTAATCATAAGCTCTTGCGAGTCTATATACCGTGTTGAGATACCGCCTACCCACTTTTTATTTCACCTAGTTGTGTTCAACGTTTAAATTTGATTCCGGAAGTTAAACTTTGACTTATTGGTTGAAACTTCGTTAGTAGGAACCTTCGTTACCTCCATCGCTTATTAATCTTGTTGTTTCAAATAAACACTTTCACGTTACTGTCGATATTATCTCTTTGAAAATACTTGCCTTTGATGTGATTTTAGGAATCAATTGGTTAACTACTCATTATTCTTTTTGTAAGGTTGTTAGCTTTCATATTCCTAACCAACTTTGTTATACTGAATTCAAAGCAACCAAACCACTAAAAGTCAATCGTTGTCATATCGAGCCATAAGTAAAGAGCCCCGATCATTTCGTTGTTGACTTCCTCGTGTAGAATGCACCGCCGGACTTTCTGTGGCGGCGTCGTGAATGAAGATGGCAAGTTTATAGGTATCATTGTGAGATCTTATCTAGGTTAAGGGATGAAGTCACGGTTGGTATCGATGTGACGTCTTATCCAAGTCTTGACGAGAAATAATGATTTTGAATGATATTTCTATCATTAATAAATTTCTTGGCGTATTCTTGAAGACTTCCTAGCCTACCCTAGAACGTAAAATCAAATTTTGTATTGACCCTGATCTGGCCCCATTTCTTAAACCCTCGAATATTTCTTCAACTAAAATGAATAGGTTTACGTGGTTTATGATGAAAGTCATAATAAAAGCATTGGACTAATGAAAATCATGGGTATATGAAGTATTAGTAAGTGTTATGATGAGTTATGTGGTTATTATGTGAAAACATGAAAGTTTCTTAGAAATCACAAAGGGTTGAAAAATCGATTTTGGTGAAAAACGTAACATGAAATTCAATTGACCATATCTCCTATTATATTTTGAATTTTTGAGTGTGGTCAAGTCCAGAGTTAGATCTATGAGTTACCTAACTAATCCAAGTGGAATTCTTGGAAAAGGTGTTGTAGATTTTTTGTGTGGTGATTTTAGCAAAGGAGGCCAAAGTCGTAAATTTCGAAAATGCTATCGCTTGAAACTTTAAGGGACCTGTTTTACCACTTAAATTATGAGAAAAATTCTGGCCTTTTTGGGACATGAAGGTATATGGTATAAAAGTACCTCCTGTCCAAAAATGAGCTCATTCTCGACTTAAAATGAAAGCAAGTTATGACTATTTCAATATTTAGGTTTTTCCGAAAAAACGCTATAACCGAGTTCTATAACTCAGATGATGACATGAAATTTAAACTAGAAGCTCACGTTAACATGTGTAAGATCCTCGCCAAGATTTGGGAATTTTTGAGTTAAACTTGAGGTAGCTAATTTCTTAAGGAATTAATTAGAAATTGATTTTGAAAAATAGTAAATGAATTTTAAAAATTCAAAAAAATATATTTTCATTATGGGACTATATTATGCTAAATCCCGAAAAAGAAATATTTTTGGGACTAATTTGGTATTTTTCATGAAAATAGTTTAATTACTGAACATATGAGTTAAATATGTTATGTGAAGTAACAAAGTTGAAAATAGGATTTTATGGTTGCAGAATCCTATATAGAGTATATGCATATTTTTTGATGAGGATTTGATAATTGGTCTTTGATATTTTATGAGTATGGCATTTTTGAATGATTAAATGCATTATATGGTAAAAGCGTAAACAATTGAGATAAATTATTTATAAATTTAAGAAGTGATTAAAATATTATTATAATATTAATGTTATTAGATTATGAGATTATTAAGTGATTGATAACACGGGGATATTCTTGAATCTGGATAAATTATATTATAAATGTTTAATATTTATCCTTTATCTCATTTGATTGATTCTTTATATCATTATCCTCATGTTTATATTATGTTGAAAGTCAAATACATGGCACGTAGTGCATAGATGGACTTGGTATGATTATGACCACGGATTATTCTAGTATAATCATAACCGTAATTGAATACACAATTATCTTTGGTAGTAGTCATGGATAATTTGTGGTCGTGATCTTAATGAATACATAATTATCTTTGGTAGTAGTCGTGGATAATTTATGGTGATGAGTAATCTTAATGAATACACAATTATCTTTGGTAGTAGTAGTATGGATAATTTGTGGTCGCGATACTTAATGAATACACAATTATCTTTGGTAGTAGTCATGGATTATTTGTGGTCGTGATACTAATGAATACACAATTATCTTTGGTAGTAGTACGGATAATTTGTGGTCGGTATACTAATGAATACACGATTATCTTTGGTAGTAGTGCATGGATAATTTGTGGTCGTGATACTTAATGAATACACGATTATCTTTGGTAGTAGTGCAATGGATAATTAAGTGGTCGTGATCTTAATGAATATCCTTGGCACGTAGTGCGGGGATGATTCGATGATATGGATTAATTATTGAAATGAGTCTCAAAGAATGAAATATTAATTCATGGATGTGGTAAAAAGTCATCTTTTGGTAGTAGTGCATTGATAGACTTGGTATGATTATGACCACGGATTATTCGGTATAATCATGACCAGAATTGAAAACACGAATATCCTTAGCAAAAGAAGGTATGGATAATTCATAGTTGTGATACTATTAAGTTTGAGTCTCGAATTATTGGTTTTACAGCTTATATATCTTTGGCCCGTGTAGTGCAAAGATGAATTGTTAATAAATATCTTTGGCACGTAGTGCAAGATGAATTGTTAATGAATATCTTTGGCGAGGATTGCAAAGATGAATTTAATGTTTTCAACGATAAAGGTATTCAGGTATCCTCACCTCTTTATCATACCGTCGTACGTACAATTTCGAGGCAAAATTCCATAAGGAGGGAGATTGTGAGATCCCAGATTTTATCAATAAAGATTTAAATTTAGTCGAAATAATTTTAATATTATAGTGTGAATTTGAGATAATATTATAGTTGTGGGTAGTATTTATAAATTTTGCAAAAGTATCTGAGTGGTTATATTATATTCAATTGGTGGGGAATATTAGGTTTAGCGGGGAATATTCGCATATGGCTCAATCATTGGTGGACCCTAATGTAAATTATTGTCGGATTGAGAAAACGACAAAAATATTTTATTGAAATAACGGCGGAAGTTTTACCGTGTAGTTCTTGTTGAACTACTTCGGTAGTAAAAGTATGTGATGTCGTGTGGTTGCATAAGAAAGACACGGTATTGATTATTGATCTTTATGTGAGAAGTCACTCAGGTTTGATTCCATTATTATCGATTAATAATATGAATTATTATAATGATAATGACGTTTTGTTTTATTCGTATTATTAACGTAATAAAATGAAACATCTTTTATATAAAATAGAATACTTTATTAAAGTTATTTTATAAATAGAATATATTATATTTTATTATGCATAGTGTTGCGTAGTGTTTTTGCATAGTGTTTTGCATAGTATTGCGATAAGATTTGCATAGTAAAATGTTTTTATATAAATAGAATATATTATATTTTATTTAAAAAAATTTTTTTAAATATGGATGATCAGATTAAAGTAAATCAATGCAGATAGTTCATGGATTAGTTAATTCTTATGCATTCCATTTTCCTATAAATAAAGCTCATTCCTTCATTATTTTCTTTACGAATTCATTGAAACTCTAGAGAGAAATTATAGAGAAGTTATAGAGAAAATTATAGAAAGAAGAAGAGTATTACTCGCTTTCACTACTTCTATATTCAGGTTCTTTTTACGGTAAGGGGTGTTATTCTTTCTTCTTGAAGAGAACTTACATTATTCCATTCACTATTATTACATTGGAATAACTTTTGTAAAAGTGACATACCCTATACATAATCTGTATATACGCGGCGTATCCTATACTTGGTGAAATCCTTATGTTATTCCATTCTTATTTATTACATTGGAATAACTTTTGTATCTGTGATTTACCTATACTTGGTGACATTCTTCATTATTACATTTGGAACATCACATGCATGTGTTTTACACCTGGGACTTGGTTCCGATTTTTATTATTCATTTGGAACATCACATGCATGTGTTTTACACCTTACACAGTTCCGCCTCTTTATCATTCTCCGCTGAATATCCTATCTCGTGTGTTTTACACCTGATCCGGTTCCATCTTTATTATTACATTGGAACATCCAGCGGTGTGAATTTCACGACTGGTTTAGTTATTATTATTACATTGGAATAACACGCTCTACATCAAGCATCTGCGTGCGTGATGATTTCTTTTGTTATTCCATTCTTTATTATACCCAAATGGTTAAAACTTTGACTTATATACTCCATGAAATTAGTAGAATATCCTTGATATTTGCGTTTCATCCAAATATCTTTTCATGGAAATATTCTTACGATCATTCTTGAATTTTACTCTGCGAACAATGTCATGTTGACAATTTGGACGTTAATAATTCATGGATTAAATAATTCTTGAACTTGTTTTATTGAATTATTATGTCATTGTCATCATCCTCATGTTATATTATGTTATCTTTGGCTTACGTGCGTAGATGAACTTAGTATGATTATGACCGAGGATCATTCGGTATAATCATGACTTGATATAAATGATGTGACAAAAAGTCCTCGGTGGCATGTAATGCGATGATGGATAGTTTTTGGTATGATTATGACCAGGGGTGATTCGGTATAGTCGCTGACCATTGATAATTTGATGAAAATCCTTGGCCAGTGAATGCGGGGATGATTAGATGTGGTGGTTTATTTATTAAGGCGAGTCTCGGCGATAAAAATTGATGAAAACCTTTTAAAACCTAAAGATAATAGACTTTATTCTCTACTGGACTCTTTTAATAGATTGTTTATTCCGCTAACATTAAATTGGTTGTCTATTGTATTTTATCGGTTTAACATCTTTGTTGAAGGCTAATGATAATTTATTACGCATTATCTTAGTCATAATATTTCTTCTTGGGCTAGTTGAGCTCACCTTTCTTTCACCGTTTATTCTCTTGGGAAATGAGAACATATATTTGGGGACAGTCGGGGAGCGAAGTAATGGTCAGGAGGATAGCATTAGTAGTCCTCACTATTCTGTGAAATAGTGTGATAATAGTTGTAATGAGGACTCCTTTTGAATTTGTATAATATCTAGTAGACAATATTTGTATTCAAACTCACAGTTATATTAGTAAGTTGTATTTGAATTTATGTACCATGTAAGTGGCGACCCAAGATGGGTGACGTATACCTAATTTTGGGGACGTCACAGTGATGGTACTAAATGAAGTTTTTCCAAAATTAATATTCAACTATGAGATTCAGTGTCAATCCTCTTTTTCCTCAGAAGAGTTTGTACCTCTCTCTATATTCCAATTTATGTATTTGTATTTAAACTATCAATTTTATCTATTGTCAACTGCCTTCAAGGCTGTAGTTTTTGTTCTATACTAAAATAATAACTATTATGCTTTGATTGTATATATGAGCATATGTATCATGTAGTTAAACTCGTTAATGTTGCTTAATATTTGAGTTGTTCACAAATTATTATTTCTTTGGATTACTTGAGAATACAAACATGTGACTAGCTAGAAAATACAAACATGTGATTTCTCAATATACTTGCTTGAATGTTTTCATTTTAGCCAGGTTTAATGAAAAAATAAGAATATTATTACATTACACATATTCTCCAACTTAATTCTATCATCAGGTTATTATAGTTTATAAGCATTTGCCTTTAACTTGAAATGAATGATAACTCTGGAGGCGTGTTTACACATGTATACAAAATTTGCAAATAATTTATACACAAATACCAAATTGAATTATTGGTGTTTGGTTTTAAAGAATAATTTTTTTTTCTATTTTTCGAACTAGCCCGTGTATTGCAATTCTCGATTGCGATCTCATACATACTTAATTGATACAAATTTGATTAGATACTCGATACATTTTCTTATAATATACATAATTTAATCAAATTAGGATAATTAATTATTATTTTAATTTTTAATTTTAATTGTGATTTTATATTTGTAAAGTGTAATAGTAAATATATTTTTTGATTTCTAAGTAAAATAACAAATTCAATTTATAATTATATTTATTATAAAAATAGTTATTATGTGAAGACTCGAATTCGAACTTGAATTTGAAACTCGTGAGCAGTTTGAATATAATTTGATTCAAGTCGGATCGAGTAATAAATATTCGAGCGAGTCAAATATTAATATAATTTTTTAAATACAGTTCGAATTCGAGTATGAATTTAACGTTTCGAGTCGAATTCAAGCAGATTTTTATTTGCTTCAATTTGACTCGTTTACACTCTTAACTGTGAGAATAAAGGTACACAAATAGTCTCACAATATTGACTAACACAAAATCATTAATTATAAGTAAATTTATTGAATATTGTTTCAAAATCAGTAATTATAGTAAATTGTAAATTACAAAAATCAATGAATACTACAAAATAAATTTAATTCAATACAACGTATATTATTTTTGTACTATAGTATAAACAATTTATATATGGATATACATCATAAATGAAACTATATTATACCTTAGTATAAGTATTATATTAATATTTACATAAATAAAACCAATAAACTTTTAATAAAAACCCATATAGGTATAATATTAAAATTATTGGTGTTTGCGTAAAATTAATGATATAATTTACTATAAATTTACATATAATTTACTTATAAATAATGATATAATTTACTATAATTATTGATTTTGAAACAATATTACAATAAATTTATTTATAATATAAAAAGAGTAAACAAAAGCCTAACATCTCCAGCAGCTAGACTATTTGATGGACTATATTTAGTCTAGGGTCCTTTACATAAGTATACAACAAATAGAAAGTAATTACAAGAAAAGTGCAACAACCAAATAATTACAAAAAGAATGTAAATATTACAAAAATAGTACAATTCACATTAATAAGGAAACCTAAAATCAAGGACAAATAACTACCATAATAAATAATTCAAATTCAAATATTTGGATCTAACAACAAAAACAAATTCAAATTCAAAATAATAATTCAAATTTAAATATTCAAATTCAAATCTTCATCTCCTCACATACACTTTGAAATAATAGTCCCTCATTACATTGGCATACATCTGGCATGAATCTCCATTTATCCAAAAACGAATGAGAATAAGAAGAAGATTAACCTACAAAAAGTTTAAAAATAAATAAATGTAACTATTAATGTTACTCAAATTTTTTTATAACAATTTTGTTACTATAAATAATAAAATGGTTACCTTTATATGAATGGTTGGCTACCTACTCCATCACATTCATTCAAAACGAAATTGGTAACTTAATAAAACTGAATTAGTAACCAAACTTTTATACTAAAGTAACTTAAACTCTTATACCAAGATAACTAATCTACATTCACACCTGCGGTATGAATTGGTTACCTTTGATGCGAAAGTTGACAACCAACTACATGAAGGTTTGGCTACCAAATCATTATTACTGCAAAATAAATTGAAAACTTAATAAAAGCGAAATTGGTTACCTAATTAATAAATTCTACTACTCTTGAATTAATTTCATCTTGTCTTTGAATCCCATATATACCATATTAATAATTAAAAAGTGATGAAAAAAAAAGAGTTAGACATGCACTTAATTACCGGATTAGTAATGCAAATTAGATGTATCCGTAACGCTCATGTTAATTGAAGAAGACAAGCTGAATTACGCTCAATTTACGGACCACACATTTGACGAATATGAATACATATTCATATCATCCACAATACCCTCATTTCCACCACCGCCAAAGCGCCAGTGAAGAACAACCACCACCAAAACCAATGAGCACACGAAGAATCATAACAGGTTTCTACTAACTGGGGCGGCCAGGGAAAAGGAAGGACGGTGGAGCGAGGACGGAAGAAGGAAGCAAGAGGAGTGTTTTAAATAACTTAAGGAGAGAGAAGAAGTTATAACTAATCCCTAAATTAAGGAATTCTAATTGAATTATAATTCCTAAATTAAGAAATCCTACTTACACTAGAATATGTAAATAAATATGAAAGTGTATTAGTTATGTAATTATTATATGCGTGCACTATTGTTGTAATTTTTTTTTAAAATGTAATAGAATATGTAAATCACCCTTTAGTCTATATGACATCAGCAAATGTTCTTTAGTCTTTCATCTTTCTAGCAGATGGACTATTCCGTGGACTATAATATAAAAAGATTAAAATAATCTATGAATTCAAAACAGCTCCAATCTCCTTCTACTCTCCCATTTAAATATAATTAAAATTATAGTTCATGGACTATCAAGTTCCTAGATTTAGTCTTGTTGGTGCTTCAAATATAGTTGCAGACTATATTTAGTATACCTGCTGGAGCTGGAAGATAAATACTATACTAAATATAGTCTAGGATTGTGCTGCTGGACCGCAAATTGAACCCTGACTAGCTGGGCAGCCTTGGCAGAGATAAAATTCAATTGAATAATTCTAGGGGGACATTTTTTTTTGACATTGTTAGCGACATTTTTTTTTTGGATTTTTTTTTTGTAGTACCTCTCAAAAAATGTATAGTATTTATTCCAACTGAAATTTTTGTAAAAAATAGTGTTTTAGGTGTAATTTGGATACATACAAAAAACACGGTCTCTACAGTCTATACAACTCTGTTTCTTCCATGTATCCAAATTACATATAAAACATTATTTTTTATAAAAATTTAAGTTAAAATAAATACTATATATTTTTTGAGAGGTACTACAAAAAAAAAAAAAAAAAAAATTATAATAACAATGTCACAAAAAATGACATCCTAGAAGGACTCAATTCAATTTATACCGGGGAGAAAAACACATTAGAAATTACTCCTATAGGTTTTGTCAGCTGCACCGCCTGGCGCCTGTCCAACTATAATATGTTGGTCACTCTAATAAAATTAAAAAGTAGGAATCCTGGTCTGTTGATATAACTCTACAACTTCTATATTAACACATCCCACTTAAAAACTAAGAATGGCGTGCATTAACAAAATGTTAAACGACAAAGTTTTACCAAAAACAAAAAAAAAAAAACAGATGACAAGGCATTCATCCTTCTGGAGTATTTATCCAGACTCCAGACTGTTACACTAGACAAGAACGGTAATAAAAAAAACAAGGGAACTGATTTACTATCTTAAATATGGAAAGACTCCTTCTGGGGGACATTGTTCTCGTGACCTTTTATTTTATTTTGGTTTTTTTTTTATAGTATTTTTAAAAAAATATATAGTATTTATTTCAATTGAATTTTTTATAAAAATAGTGTTTTAGGTATAATTTGGATACATACAAAAAATAGGGTTTGAACAGTTTGTTTAACCCTATATTTAAATTACACCTAAAATATTATTTTTTATAAAAAAATTAATTAAAATAAATATTATATATTTTTTTGGAGGTACTACAAAAAAAACCCAAAAAAAGAAGAAAAGAAAAAGGGTATGTCCCGCTAGACTTATTGATATGGAAAGCCAAAAACAATATGATATGACATAACTGTCCTTGTAATATGCACCTAATAAGTGAAAAGACTTGAGATAATGCCCGAGAGAGAAACAGAGATCATATCTAGTCTAGGATTATAATATTGGGTTTCTTCTACTCTTACTTATGTAAAATATGATTATGAGTTGGTTTTGGTTTTTAAAATATGGTTATGGTTCTATTTAAAAATTAAAAATATATTAATTATTTTTAATACGGGTTGTGTGACAACCCCAAAATAGGTCCATATCATCCAACCTATTCGAAATAGCAAAAATACGTAGATGCGAAAATAACTACAACTTTATTACAACAATTATCGTATAAAATACAACAACGTCTTGTGAGTTTGAATACAAATATATACCAAATGTGACACATGTGACGCCCCAAAATAGGTATACATCATCACCCATTCTGAGTTGTCAATACGTAGATGCGAAAACAACTACAACTTTATTATTACAACATAAAATCGTGAGTTTGAATACAAATATTATCTTCTAGACAATATCTATACTCAAATAAATCCTCATCACATTTAATGATACATTATTTTACAAAATGGTGAGGACTACTAAACAACTCTTTCTAGAACCTTCATTCCATAATTCAAAAGCTGCAAATACTCGCTATATTCTAGCCTCCCGAGAAGAAAATGGAACAAAAAGGAAAAGGTGAGCTTTCAACTAGCCCGATAAAGAATATTATGACTAAGATAATATCTGACAAATTATCGTTAGTCTTCAACGAGGAAAAATCTAATAGAATACAATAGAATGACAAATTTTAAATCAATATTCGCAATGGAAATAATAATTCATTAGAAGAGTTACTTTATTATTACAACGATAAAGCTGTGAGTTTGAATACAAATATTATCTTACAGACAATATCTATACTCAAATAAATCCTCATCACATTTATTGATACATTATTTTACAAAAATGGTGAGGACTACTAAACAATCTTTCTAAAACCTTCATTTTACATTACCTTAGAGCCTAAATACTTCATTATATTCTACTATCACGAGAAAAAAAATGGAACAAAAAAAGGAAAAGGGTGAGCTCAACTAGCTCGATAAAGAATATTATGACTAAGATAATATCTGACAAATTATCGTTAGTCTTGACGAGGAAAAATCTAATAGAATCTGATAGACAACAAAAATTTTAAATCAATATTATGGCGAAATAATAATTCATTAGAAGAGTTAAGTAGAGAATGCAAACTACTATCTTACATGTATGAATTTAAAAGTTCATCGTCTATCTTTTATCCTGTAACATCAATCGATATACATACGGAATCAAATATTCATCTTTGCTCTACTGAGGCGAAGATATTCATCGATTAATTAATTTCATTTAAACACTGTTCATCTTTGCCTTCAAAGATATTCTTTCATTCATCTTTGCACTTTCTGAACCAAGATATTCTTAGAAATCATTCATCTTTTGCTTCTGGGCCAAAGATATTCCATAATATCATCATTTAAGGCGAGGATGATGAAAAATATTTTTTTTAAAAAAGCGAATCCGGTGAAAAACAAAATGACAAGGATTAAGGATTAAGGATTAGGATTATACTTGGTTTTATCCACGTCCAAAATACCTCAAAAATAATCGTAGTGGTGTAAAATTCAGAATGATCAAAACATGGATCTGATCGAGTTAGTATCCGAATAGATATTTTGGACGAAAAGAAGAAATTTTATTTTTAGGTGAATAGTTGAGTATCGTGAATAGTCTTAGTATCGTGAATAGTCTTGTGAATAGTAACTCAGACACCAAAAGATAGAAATTCCACAAAAAAACATCTTCACGCTTTAAGTGAATAGTACTTTCGTGAATAGTAACTTCGTGAATAGTAACTCGTGAATAGTAACTTCGTGAATAGTAACTCATGAATAGTAACTAAGTGAATAGTAACTCATGAATAAATAACCCACAGGCATGAAAAAGTTCCAATTTGATAAAAAGTTCAATCAATATTTCGACATAATGATATTGAAGAAATAATATCATTTGAGAAAAAAATAACATCCACTTACCTCGAAAGATCGAGTACTTACAAGTTGAAACAGGGATATAGTCTTTGACTTGGACTTTTGCCGTATAGCAATACTCAAAGTATACTCAAAATACTCACAAGAATCGCTCGATAATATAGAGAGAAAACTTGATTTACGGTGTGATTTTCAATTCTAACTAAGCACCTTATTTATAGGAAATTGCTTAGAACACCAAAGCGAAAATTTAATAAAATAATAATATATATATTAAAAATTTCTACACCCACCTTAAAATCTGATTCAAATCATCAACATTATGCCACATCACCTTGCCCAAAAAAAGAAAAAAAAAAACGTTTTTCTTATTTAAAATATTTAAAACTTCAAAAATTAATTATTTGAACTTGAACTTCAATAATTCATAATAAATAGCCCTTTCATCAGAAAATTCGAATCTCGCGAGTTTTTATAGGAAATTCAATTCTCTACAACTTTGCGGAAAAGTTTTTCCAAATTCCAAATAGAAATTGACCAAATCCATAAGCGGGCGATTTTACAGTATAATCAAATTTCGATCGATAAATGGGGTCCACAGAGCATGTTTAACATGTTTTAAACATTTATTGCAACAAAAATACTCTTCCTCCTCGTATATACATATATCCCACATTAGTTGTAAAAATATCACCATTATTATATTATTAAAATAATAATATATTTAAATGAATTATTTTATCGAGAAAAAGATAAAATATTAATTTTCAACAATTGTCATTTTAAAAATTTTCTCCATCTATATCCACATAAAATCAATATTTTCCTCATCATATAAATCAATAATTAATTATTCACAAATAATATTACGAGAATCCTGATATTGACAACGAGGCGGTTCAGGGAAGAGGGGCTTTCGATAAAATTTCTTCTTCTTGGCGTATGATTAGGTGACCAAACCTCTCCTTAGACGAACTTTCTAGACATTGCCAATAATGTTATCTAATAATATTATTGGATAATATGAATTATTGCTTCGATAATGAAAATCTTGTGTAATGACATTATTATTGAAACAACGACAATATAAAATATCAATATGACAATTATTAACTCGATAAAATCTTTGAGCGATAATTCTTTGTAACCATTATTGAGTAGTGCCTTCTTACGTAAGAATCAATAATTGGTGCAATCTGGTATCTTCTTTGTTTTTTTAACGTATTAGTGTTTTTAACCATGGGTATTCAACGATATACTTGATAACAACTACTGTTTATTTTTAAACAACTTATATTTGTCGTTTTCTTCATCCAATCGCTTTTTAGTTATGGGGCCCACACATGGGCTGTGCGTCGTCGTCTGAATATTCCCAAAGCGATCTGAATATTCCACGACCAAAACGAATATTCCCAAACAATAATGAATATTTTATAACCACTTGCTTATTTTGAAATATTTGCGTATTTAACCCTAACTATCCACATTAATCAAATCAACCCTTACTATTTCAAAATAATAAATAGAAAATTAAATTTCATTAATAATAAGTTGGGGTCTTCTGACCTCCCTCCTTATATGAAATTTTAGTCCTCGAAATTGGCGTCGTGCACACAGTGTTTGAAAAGGTGAGGATACCTCGCTTTCATTTCCGTTTCGATTCCCGGTCATTTCCTCTATAGCATGATTCCTCCACAAAACTTTAACTTGTGGTATGACCTTTCTTGGCGTGGGACATGCTCCTTCTATCCAAGATCTTGTGGGTACCTCCTCATCGTTAAGTCTTGGTATCTCGTCAGGTTCTAACTTTCTATAACGTGGTTGGGGTCTTTCACATATTTACGAAATGCGATATATGAAACACATTATGAACACGAGACATACTTTCGGAGAATGCTTGCAGTCATAGGCTACATTTCTACTCGGTCGAGAATTTGAAATGGACCCGATAAATGCGTGGATTGAGCTTTCCTCTCTTCCCAAATCTTGTAACTCCCTTCCATGGAAGCAACTTCATGACAATCATGATCCCCTACACTAAATTCCCGTCCTTTCGATGAAGATCCGCATAACTCTTTTGTCGATCTTGTCTTGGTTTGTATCGTTGTCGAATCATTTGGATCTTTTTGGTGAGTCATACGTCTTAACTTCGGGTCCCAACAATGTTGCTTCACCCACCTCATCCCAACATATTGGAGAGCGACATTTTTCGTCCATATAATGCTTGAATGGAGCCACACTATATACTTGCACGATAAGCTTTGTTGTTGTAGGAGAATTCCACCATGGTAAATACTTATCCCAACTACCCTTGAAGTCAGGACCACGAGTCTTAATAGATCTTGAGAGTTTGAATAGTCCTCTCGATTGTCCGTCCGTTTGGGGATGGTATCTTAGAACTAAATCGCAAATCCGTGCCCATAGCTTTTTGCAAAGCTAACCCAAAATCTTGAAGTGAATCTTGGGTCACGATCCGAAACTATGGATCTGAGCATGCCATGCAACCTCACAATCTCATTCACGTCGTCATACTAGCAAGGCGTTCGAGGAATAAGTCTCCGTGTCGGCAAAAATGAAGCGGACTTGGTTAATCTATCAACAATAACCCAAATAGCATTGATGCCTTGAAAGCCGTAGGAAGACCCGTAACGAAATCCATGGTAATGTGTTCCCACTTCCATTTGAATCTCAAGTGGTTGCAGCGGACCCTTAGGTACAAGATGCTCACTTTTACTGCGTTGACAAGTTAAACACATTGAGATAAACTTTGCAATCTCTCTCTTCGTATTGTTCCACCAAAATGTATGTGAAGATCACGATACATTTAGTACTTCGAGGATGGATTGCAAATGGTGTATTGTGTGCCTCCATCGTAATCTTGTACTTGAATCAGTCGTTAGGAACCTGAAAAGTCTAGAGTGGACTCGAAGTATTCCTTCTTCATCGATTCTAAACTTAGGAATAGCTCCTTCTTGTACTTTCTTCTTCATACATACGCATCATTTCAAGATTCGGTGGCTTGAAGCGACCTTAACTTTTTCTATTAAAGTTGGCTCTGTCGTATACTTGACATCATCGCTTTTCGTTCCGCGTATGATCTTCTACTCGATGCGCGTCGGCTACCGTTTAACTTTTCGGGGATGGTATTGAATAGTGTGGTGGTAGTCTTTCAATAGCTCGAGCCAGCGTCATTTAGCGTGTTGAGTTCTTTTTGAGTGAAGAAATATTTAAGGCTTTTATGGTGCGAATATATCTCCACTTTCTCCCCGTATAGATAGTGCCTCCGTATCTTTAAGCGAAAGCTTATTTGCTTGCCACTCTAGATCATGAGTAGGATAATTCCTCTCATACTCTTTAAGTTGTCGCGAGGCATAGGCTATGACTTTCCCGTTGCATGAGAACACATCCTAACCCTTTGCACGAAGCATCATTTGTAGATAACAAATCCATCCGAACGGATGGTATTGTTAGAAACAGTCTTAGAAATAAGTCTCCTCTTAAGCTCTTGGAAACTTTTCTCGCGTTCTTCGCTCCAAGCAATTTTGTATCCTTAGGGTTAAATTTGAGTTAATGGAGTAGCGATTAGAAAAACCGCTTCCACGAATCTCAGAATAATAACCGGCTAAGCCCAAAAAAAGCTACGTCTTGATCCACAGAAACTTGGTTGCTCCCAACTTTGTATTGCTTGATCTTGGCCGGGATCAGCGGATACTCCATGTTTTGACACCACGTGCCCAAGGAATGCTACTTCCTCGAGCGAACTTCGCATTTCTTCAATTTGGCATATAGTTTGTTTTCACGAAGCCTTTGGAGTACCGACTTCAAATGGTGCTCATGATCTTCACGACTTTTGGAATATATGAGGATGTCATCAATAAAAACAACAACGAATTGATCGAAATATTCCTTGAATACTCGGTTCATCGTATCCATGAAAGCGCGGGAGCATTAGTTAGTCAGAAAGACATGACTAAGAATTCATAATGCCCATCTGGGAGTTACGAAGGCGGTCTTTGGAATATCCTCGATTCTAATCTTGGTGATGATATCGAGCGAAGATCGATTTTGAAAAGAATTGTGTGCCCTTATGTTGGTCGAACAAGTCATCAATCGAGGTGAGGATACCTATTCTTGATGGTGACATGGTTCGATTCCAGATAGTCGTCTGAAATCGCATACTCCGTCTTTCTTCTTCTGAAATAAAGCAGGGCACCCCGAGGAGATGTCTTGGGGCCAGATGAAGCGATGTCCAACAATTCACGTAGTTGGACCTTTAACTCTGAAGTTCAATAGGAGCCATTCGATATGGGGTTTTAGAAATGGGCTTTGTGCGGGTTGAGATCGATAAAAATTGACTTCACGTTACGGGGGTAGGCAGGGAAGTTCTTGAAATCGTCGGGAAAGTCGATAACACGGGAATATTATTCAAATTTGGCGTGTCTTTATTCAAATCCATAACATGGGCTAAGAAAGCTTGACATCCGTTTTTTAATAAGCGAATAGCTTTATGATTAGATATGATAGTGATTGATTTTAATGGTTTAGTTGCTTGAATTAAATACAACGGGTTGGTTAGGAATATGAAAACTATGACACTTACGAAAACAATCAATTTTGGCATGATGAGTAGTTAACGATCAATCCTAAAATCACATCAAAAGCAAGTATCTTTAAAGAGATAAGGTCAGCGGGTAAAGGTAATGGTGCCAACTTGAATCAAACAAGATTTATAAGCGATGGATGTGATGAAAGTTTCTCTAACGGAGTTTCCACGAGATAGGTCAAAGTCTAATTTCTCGGTCGAGTTTAAGCGTTGAGCACATGCGGGAGAGATAAATGAATGGGTATGCCGGTATCAAGTAAGGTATAAACTTAGCGAGAATTTATAAATAGCTTACCGTGATCACCTCGTTTGGGTTCCTCGCATTATGACCGATCGCACAAAGCTCTTCCGGAATCGTTGACTTTGACTTTTACGGGACGATCTTTTGAGTCACCGAGTCCCATTGAACTAGGTTTATTTCTTTGTCTGATCTCGGCGATATGTCCTTCCTTTCCACAATTATAGCATACCTTGAGCTGTTGTGGGCGGTTTGGTGATATGTCCCTCTTTTCGCATTTGTAGCATATGGCCGGTGGTGGTTCTCCTCCCTTAGAACCGATTCTTCTTGCGCCTTTGTCGTCTTCACATAATTAGTTGTTAAATCTCCTCTTTTAAAATCTCCTCTGACTAAACTTCTTATTTTTTCATGGCCATGATTACCACGGAGTGGTTACCATTTTGTCCGTCTGTTTCTTTCTCATTTGGTTATCATTATTACATTGTTGCTTTCTCTCTACGATGCGATCTGGTTGTGGTCCCTCGGTTGGCCGTAGTACTTTCGTTATCTCGCTCTAAATAATTGAGCCACATTTACAACATGTCTGAATAGAGAAAATTTATGAGAAATGAGATCTTGGCGTATCTCTGGGTTTTGAACCTCTAAAAACATCCGCGTCATCGTTCCTCATTCTCCACCAAATGAGGTCTGAAACACGGATAACTCTGCAAACTTTGCCTCGTCTTTGAGACAAATCGTATTGTTTTTTTGTTCAATCGATGAACTCCACTTCCTTCGTATAGCCGAACACTTTCGGAAAAGTATTTGTCATTAAATAGCTTCTGAAATGTCTCCCAGACATCTTTGAGTCTTGGTGGATGGAGTGCAACCACAGAGACTCCCACCGATGATCTGCTGCATGCGGAACATAAAGGTGGCGAATGGAACCTTCATTTCTCCGTGCATCCCAGACATCGAATATCTTGGTAATTTGTTTGACCCGTGTTTCGCCGTGATCGGATCGGCTTTCCCTTAAATTACGGTGGTCCCGACTCTTTGAAGCTTTGCTTGGTTTGTGACAACAGTGAATTCTTATCATTTCCTCTGTATTTTGAACACGAGTCTCCTAAATGCGATTTTGCATGAGCTGCAAAAAACTTCTAAACATCCCTCGTTCATCATCGCTTTCGATGGTGTTGTTCACGGGAGGAACATTGCCCGACTGTTGCACGTTCTCCTCGTTGGTGAGTCTGAGGCGTCTCCACGCGGTCTCATTTCCATTGTTAATATTCTCGATCGACATTCTCAAATCTTTGTCGTAAAACAAGGGTTAATTAAAAATCAATATATCACATAATATCCTATATCTTGACCAACTAACAAATAAGCTTAGGTAGGACACCTTTAGCGAAGGATTTACTCGTCTCTCCCTCTGAGTTACATTCCCGATCTCATGCGAGATCGTATCCTAAGCTACGATACCAAGCTGTGGCGCCCCCAAAATAGGTATACATCACCCATTACGGTTGTCGAATCGTGATGCGAAAGCAACTACAACTTTATTATTACAACGATAAAGCGTGAGTTTGAATACAAATATTATCTTACAGAAATATCTATACTCAAATAAATCCTCATCACATTTATTGATACATTATTTTACAAAAATGGTGAGGACTACTAAACAATCCTTTCTAAAACCTTCATTCCATTACCCAGGCTAAATACATTATATTCTAGCCTCACGAGAAAAAAATGGAACAAAAAGGAAAAGGTGAGAGCTCAGTAGCTCGATAAAGAATATTATGACTAAGATAATATCTGACAAATTATCGTTAGTCTTGACGAGGGAAAAATCTAATAGAATCTGATAGACAACAAATTTTAAATCAATATTATGGTGAAAATAATAATTCATTAGAAGAGTTAAGTAGAGATCTGCAAACTACTATCTTACATGTATGAATTTAAAAGTTCATCGTCTATCTTTTATCCTGTACAATAACATCAATCGATATACATACGGAATCAAATATTCATCTTTGCTTTCTGAGCGAAGATATTCATCGATTAATCGTATTCATTTAAACACAATCTTTTTACTTCGAAATATTCTTGCATTCATTTTTTTGCTTTCTGGGCGAAAGATATTCTTAAAAATCATTCATCTTTGCCTTCTGGGCGAAAGATATTCCATAATATCATCATTTAAGGCGAGGGATGATGAAAAATATTTTTTAAAAAAGCGAATCGATGAAAAAAAATGACAAGAGATTAAGGATTAAGGATTAAGTATTACTTGGTTTTTTATCCACGTCGAAAATACCTCAAAAATAATCATAGTGGTGTAAAATTCGAGAATGATCAAAACATGGATCTGATCGAGTTAGTATCCGAGAATAGATATTTTGAACGAAAAGAAAAATTTTATTTTTAAATTGAATAGTCTTTTTATCGTGAATAGTCTTAGTATCGTGAATAGTCTTAGTATCGTGAATAGTAACTCAGACACACAAAAGATAGAAATTCCACAAAAAAAAACATCTTCACGCTTCGTGAATAGTACTTCCGTGAATAGTAACTTTCGTGAATAGTAACTTCGTGAATAGTAACTTCGTGAATAGTAACTCATGAATAGTAACTAACCCATGAATAGTAACCCAGAGCATGAAAAAGTTCCAAATTTGATAAAAACTTCCAGATCGATATTTGACATAATGATATTGAAGAAATAATATCATTTGAGAAAAAAATAACATCCACTTACCTCGAAAAGATCGATACTTACAAATGAAACAGGATATAGTCTTTGAAGGAACTTGCAATAGTATAGCAATACTCAAAGTATACTCAAAATACTCACAAGAATAAACTCGATAATATAGAGAGAAAACTTGATTTACGGTGTGATTTTCAATTCTAACTAAGCACCTATATTTATAGGAAAATCTTTAGAACACCAAAGCGAAAAATTTAATAAAATATATAATATATATTATAAAAATTCTCTCGCCCTTTAGAAATCTGATCTGATCTCAGCATTTCAACACATGTGAACCTTCTGAAAAAAAAAAAAAAACGTTTTTCTTAAAAAAAATAATTAAAACTTCCAAAAATCAATTATTTGAACTTGAACTTGATAATTCATAATAAATAGCCCTTTCATCGAAAAATTCGAATCTCGCGAGAGTTTTTATAGGAAATTCAATTCTCTACAACTTTGCGGAAGAAAGTTTTTCCAAATTCCAAATAGAAATTGGCCAAAAATCCACAAGCGAGCGATTTTACATTTATAATCAAATTTGATCGATAAATGGGGTCCATGAACATGTTTAACATGTTTTAAACATTTATTGCAACAAAAATACTCTTCCTCCTCGTATACTCATATATCCCACATTAGATTGTAAAAATATCACCATTATTATATTATTAAAATAATATATTTAAATGAATTATTTTATCGAGAAAAAGATAAAATATTAATTTTCAACAATTGTCATTTTAAAAATTTTCTCCATCTATATCCACATAAAATCAATATTTTCCTCATCATATAAATCAATAATTAATTATTCACAAATAATATTACGAATCACATATTGACGAGGCGGTTCAGGAAGAGGGGCTTTCGATAAAATTTCTTCTTCTTGGTAGCCTTGATTAGGTGACCAAACCTCTCCTTAAGCGAACTTTCTAGACATTGCCAATAATGTTATCTAATAATATTATTATTGATAATATGAATTATTAGCTTCGATAATGAAAAATCTTGTAATGATATTTATTGAAATAAAATATATATAAAATATCATCAAATCGCGATACAATTATTAACTTGCCTTCGATAAAATCTTTGAGCGATGTAATTCTTTAACCAACCATTATTGAGTAGTGCCTTGCCTTCTTCGTAAGAATCGATAATTGGTGCAATCTGGTGTCTTTCTGTTTTTATTAAATGGTAATAGTTTGTTTTAACCACCATTGAGTATTCAACAATATTTTTGAGTTATTATTTTATTTTATTTTTTGAAAAGTTTACTTTTATTTGTTTTTCTTATCGATAAATATTTCATAATATTATTAGATAACATTTGTTGTTGGCGATATTCGTTTAGAGAAATATTACGACTGACATTAAGATTTTTGACCATTCACTATTTTATAACGATTGGATGATGAAAGAAAATATTATTTGAAATAGCCTGCTTTCTTAATCAAAATACTATTTAAAATTAAAATAACTGGCGTTGTCTTGCGTTATTGCATTTGAATTGATTTTACGTGAAGGCACTACTGATAATTTGTCGAATATTGTGATTATTTGATAATATTATTTGTGAATAATTAATTATTGATTTATATGATGAGAAAAATATTGATTTTATGTGGATATAGATGGAGAAAATTTTTAAATGAAGCTTGCAGTTGTCAATTGTTGAAAATTAATATTTTATCTTTTATGATAAAATAATTCGATCGTAAATATATTATTTTAATAATATAAAATTAGCGGATAAAATAATTTAAATATATTATTTTAATAATATAATAATGGATATATTTTACAAGAATGAGGATATATGAGTATCTGAGGAGGAAGTATTTTTGTTGCAATAAATGTTTAAAACATGTTAAACATGTGTAAATGGACCCCATTTATTATTTGAAATTTGATTATAGCACATAAAATCGCTTGGTTTGTGGATTTGGTCAATTTCTGTTTGGAATTTGGAAAAACTTTCTTACGCAAAGTTGTAGAAATTGAATTTCCTATAAAAACTCGCGAGATTCGAATTTTCTGATGATGAAAGGGCTATTTATTATGAATTATTGAAGTTAAAAAGCTCAAAATAATTGATTTTGGGAAGTTTTAATTATTTTTTTATGAAAAAAAACGTTTTTGTTGTTTTTTTCTAGAAGTGGCATGTGTGAAATGTTGGGATCAGATTTCTAAGGTGGGCTTGAAATTTTATATAATAATATTATTATTTTATATTAAATTTTACTACTTTTGGTGTTACTAGCGTTTTCTATAAATAGGGTCTTGGGTTAGAATTGAAAATCACACGAAAAAGCTTTCTCTTTTCTCTCTCTATATTATCGGCGTATTCTTGTGAGTATTTTGAGTATACTTTGAGTATTGCTATCGATTGCAAGTTCAAGTTCATGCCTTTATATCGGTATTAAATTTAAAATCTTGATCTTTTCGAGGTAAGGGATATTATTTTTTCTCGAATGATATTATTTCTTGATATCATTATCTTTGAAATATTGATCTGAAGTTTTATCAAATTTGGAACTTTTTCATGTCGGGTTTCTTATTCATGAGTTCTTATTCATGAGTTCTTATTCACGAGTTCTTATTAATGAGTTCTTATTCACGATTCTTATTCACGAGTCTTATTAAGCGAAAGCGTGAAGATGTTTTTGTGGAATTTCTATCTTTTGGTGTCGAGTTACTATTCACGTATCTGACCTTATTCACGTTATCTGACCTTTATTCACGTATCTGATCTTATTCATAAAAAATAAAATTTCTTCTTTTAAATCCAAAATATCTATTACGGATACTAACTTTGATTGTATCCATGTTTTGATCATTCTTGAATTTTACACCACTATGATTATTTTGAGGTATTTTTGGGCGTGGATAAAACAAAATCTGAATCCTTAATCCTTAATCCTTGTCATTTTGTTTCCTTTGGATTCGTTTCTTTAAAAAAAAAAAATTTTTCATCATCCTCGGTCTTAAATGATGATATTATGGAATATCTTTGGCACATAGTGCAAAGATGAATGATTTCTTAAGAATATCTTTGGCACATAGTGCAATGAATGATGAATGATTTCAAGAATATCTTTTGGCGTGTTTAGATGAGCAGTGTTTAAATGAACATGACCAGGTGATGAATATCTTTGGCTTTGTAGTGCAAAGATGAATATTTGATTCGGATGTATATTGATTGATGTTCCGAGGGATAAAAGATGAGCGATGAACTTTTAAATTCATACATAGAAGATAGTAGTTTGCATTCTCTCTTAACTCTTACAATGAATTATTATTTCATTGCGAAATATTGATTTAAAATTTGTTGTCTATTGTATTATTATTAGATTTTTCCTGTTGAAGACTAACGATAATTTGTTGTATATTATCTTAGTCGTAATATTCTTCTTGAGCTAGTTGAGCTCACCCTTTTCCTTTTGTTCCATTTTTCTCTCGGGAGGGCGAGAATATAGCGATGCACGAGTCGGGGTATGGAATGAAGGTTTTAGAAAGGATTGTTTAGTAGTCCTCACCATTTTGTAAAATAATGTATCGATAAATGTGATGAGGATTTATTTGAGTATAGATATTATGCAGAAGATAATATTTGTATTCAAACTCACAGTTTCTTGTTGTAATAATAAAGTTGTAGTTGTTTACATACCGTGTATTGACAACTCGAGAATGGGGTGATGTATACTATTTTGGGGGCGTCGCGGTTAATTATCGAGCTTAGGGATATGATCTCTGGCGGAGATCGGGGAATAGAACTAGGAGGGAGGCGAGTAAATCCTTGTTAGTGTGTCTACTAAGCTTATTTGTTAGTTGGTCGATATATAGGGATATTATGTGATATATTGATTTCCTTAATTAACCCTTGTTTTATGGCGGTATTTGAGAATGTCGTGAGAATATTATGAATGGAAATGAGGCCAGTGGAGATGCTGTACTCACCAGCGAGGAGAGAGCGTCTGAGCAGTGGCAATGTTCCTCCATGAACAACACCATTGAAGCGGATGATGAGCGAGGGGATGTTTAGAAGTTTTTGCGATTCATGCAAAATCGAATGAGGAGACTTCGTGTTCAAAATCTGAGGAGAAATGATAGCAATTCACGGGTTATCACGACCCAAGCGATTCGAAGTTGGGACCACGAAATTTAAGGAAAGCGGATCCGATCATGGCGGAAACATGGGTCAAACAAATTACAAGATATTCGATGTCTTGGGATGCGGCGAGAAACGAAGGTTCCATTCGCCACCTTTATGTTAAAATGGCGAAGCGGACTCTTGGTGGGAGTGCGTGAAGCGTACCCATCCGGCCCTTTTCGGCGTGTCTTGGGAGGCGTTTGAAGCTATTTAATGACAAATACTTTCACGAAAGTGTTAAATCGTATGAAGGAAGTGGAGTTCATCAGTTGGAACAAAACAACATGGCGGTGTCTCGATGCGAGGCAAAGTTTGCGAGTTATCGAGGTTTGCACCTCATTTGGTGGAGAATGAGGCGTATGGCGGATGTTTCTTAGAGGTTTGAAACCGGCGTCGTCGATATCTCATTTCTCATAAATTTTCTCTTTATTCGAGATGTTGTAAGCGGGGCTCGATTATTAGGCGAGATACTTGAAATGCGGTCGGCGAGGGACCCTGACGAGGATCGTGCGAGAGATAGCGATCAGCGAAATAATGATAACTGCGGAGAAAAGCGAGAGGACGAAAAATGGTAACCACTCTGGTGGTAATCATAGCCGTGAAAATAGAAGAAGCGAGTCGGGAGGAGATTTTAAAAGAGAGATTTAACAACGACCGTGTGAAGATAGGCGGTCTTGGCGTGACAAGCCCCGGTTCTAAGGGAGGAGAAACGACCACCGTCGTATCTTCTGAAATCACGGAAAAGAGGACATATCGATCAAGCGCCCCTGACAGTTCAAGGTATGCTATAATTGTGGAAAGGAAGGACATATCGCTCGAGATTATGCGATGGCGAAACCTAGTTCGTGAGGGCGGTGACTCGAAAAACATCCCGAGAAAAGTCAAATCAGCGATTAGGGAAGGCGTTTGTTGTGGTTGGTCATGTCGAGAGAACCCAAGCGAGGTGATCACGGGTAAGCTATTTATAAATTCTTGCGAAGTTTATACCTTACTTGATCTGGGTCTTTACCCATTCATTTATCTCTCTGCGTGTGCTCAGCGTTTAAACTTGACTCAGGAGAAATTAGACTTTGACTTTATCTGTGGAAACTCAGTTAGGAAAAACTTTCATCACATCCTTTGTTTATAAATCTTGTTTGATTCAAGTTGGCACCATTACCTTACACATTGACCTTATCTCTTTAAAGATACTTGCTTTTGATGTGATTTTAGGGATTGATTGGTTAACTACTCATCATACCAAAATTGATTGTTTTAAATAAGGTTGTTAGTTTTCATATTCTAACCAACTTGACTGTTATGCAATTCAAACAACTAAACCATTAAAATCGATCAACTGTCATATCTAATCATAAAGCTATTAGTTTTTATTAAAAAGCGGATGTCGAGCTTTCTTAGCCCATGTTATGGATTTGAATAAAGACACGTCAAATTTGAATAATATTCTGTTGTTATTGACTTTCTGGCGTATTTCTGAAGAACTTCCGGTTACCCCCCGAGCGTGAAGTTGAATTCTTTATTGATCTTGAACACGTATACAAGCCCATTTCTAAAACCCCATATCGAATGGCTCTATTGAACTTGAGGAGTTAAAGGTCCAACTACTGAGGAATTGTTGGACATCGGTTTCATTAAATCTAGTACATCTCCTTGGGGTGCTCTGTTTTATTTGTAAAGAAGAAAGGCGGGGAGTATGCGACTTTGTATTGACTATCGGGAATTGAACCATGTCACCATCGAGAATAGGTATCCTCTACCTCGTATTGATGACTTGTTTGACCCGATTCTGAGGGCACAATTCTTTTCAAAAATCGATCTTAGATTACGGATATCATCGGTGAAGATTAGGCGAGGATATTCAAAGGCGCCTTGAGAACTCGGTATGGGCATTATGAATTCTTAGTCATGTCTTTCGGACTAACTAATAATGCTCCTATGACTTTCATGGATATGATGAGCCAAGTATTCAGGAATATTTGGATCGATTAGTTGTTGTCTTTATTGATGACATCCTCGTATATTCAAAAAGTAGTGAAGATCATGAGCACCATTTGAAGTTTGGTACTCGAAAACCGTGAAAACCAACTATATGCCAAATTGAAGAAATCGAGTTACGGCGAGGAAGTAGCATTCCTTGGGCGCGATGGTGTCGAAACATGGAGTATCTGTTGATCCGTGAAGATTGAAGCAATCTGAAGTTAGAACAGCAAAGTCGGTGGTGAAATCGTAGCTTTTGGGCTTAAATTTGGTTATTATCGGAGATTAGTGGAAGGGTTTTCTCGAATCGCTACTCCGTTAACTTCGGCTAACTTCGGAAGGATACAAAATTCGTTTGGAAGCGAAGAATCGCGAAAAAGTTTCGAAGCTTAGAGGAGACTTATTTGGCTGTTACAACAATACCATCTGGTTCGGATGGATTTGTTATCTCTGATGATGCTTGAGGCAAAGGGTTAGGATGTGTTCTCATGCAGCGTGGGAAAGTCATAGCTTTATGCCTCGCGACACTTAAAGAGTATGAGAGGAATTATCCTACTCGTGATCTAGAGTTAGCGGCCCGATCGTTTTCGGCGCTAAAATATGGAGCACTATCTATATGGGGAGAAAGTGGAGATATATTGGACCATAAAAAGCCTTAAATATTTCTTCACTCAAAAGAACTTCGACATCGCGGCGTGACGTTGGCTCGAGCTATTGAAGACTACGACCACACTATTGATACCATCACAGGTAAAAGCGAGCGTGGTAGGTGGCGCGTTGAGTAGAAGATCATATCTTGAGGAGCAGTGCGATGATGTCAAGTATCTGCGTAGAGCCAACTTTAATAGAAAAAGTTAAGGTTGCTCGAGCCAGGGCAGGGGGCGATCGTATGAAGAAGAAATCTGAAGAAGGAGCTATTAGGAGCGAGAATTGATGAAGAAGGAATACTTGAGTCCACTCTAGACTTTGTGTTCTAACGACTCGATTTGAAGTACAAATTATGATGGAGGCACACAATACGCCATTTGCAATCCATCACGGAAGTACTAAAATGTATCGTGATCTTGACATACATTTTGGTGGAACAATATGAAGAGAGATTGCAAAGTTTATCTCGATGTGTTTAACTTGCCCGCGTGTAAAGGCGGAGCATCTTGTACCTAAGGGTTAAGTTGCAACCACTTGAGATTAGGAATGGAAGTGGGAACACATTACTATGGATTTAGATTCTGGGTCTTCTACGGTTTCTCAAGCATCAATCTTATTTGGGTTATTGTTGATAGATTAACCAAATCTGCTCATTTCTTGCCGTCTGGGAGACTTATTCCCTTGAGCGTCTTGCTAGTATATGCGTGAATGAGATTGTGAGGTTGCATGGCATGCACATATCCATAGTTTGGATCGTGACCCAGATTCACTTCAAGATTTTGGGTTAGCTTGCAAAAAAAAGCTATGGAGCGCAGTTTGCGATTTAGTTGACATACCATCCCCAAGCAGACGGACAATCGAGAGGGACTATTCAAACTCTTGAAGATCTATTAAGACTACTGTGTCCTGAGACTTCAAGGGTAGTTGGGATAAGTATTTACCATTGGTGGAATTCTCCTACAACAACGATTATCGAGCAAGTATAGGTGTGGCTCCATTTGAAGCATTATATGGGCCGAAAATGTAGTTCTCGATATGTTGGGATGAGGTGGGTGAAGCAACATTGTTGGGACTAGAGTTAAAATGCGTATGACTACTGAAAAGATCGAATGATTAAACAAGCGTATACAAAGCGGCACAAGATCGACAAAAGAGTTATGCGGATCTTCATCGAAAGGGCGTGGAATTTAATGTAGGGGATCATGTATTGTTGCGAGTTGCTCCATGGAAGGGAGTTACAAGATTTGGGAAGAGAGAAAAGCTCGATCCACGATTTATTGGTCCATTTCAAATTCTTGGCCAAGTAGGAAATGTAGCCTATAGACTTGCGTTACCTCAAAGTATGTCTACGTGTTCATAATGTGTTTCACATATCGTACTTAAATAAATATGTGAAAGACCGAACCACGTTATTGAGTTAGAAGCAGGACGAGATAGCGAAGAAGACTTAGCGTATGAGGAGGTACTGTCGAATCTTGGATAGGAAGGAGCATGTCCTACTGCGCAAAGGTCATACCACCTGAAGTTAAAGTTTTGTGGAGGAATCATCTTTATAGAGGAAATGACACAGGGAATTGGAAGCGGAAATGAAAGCGAGGTATCCTCACCTTTTGAAACACACCGAATGCGTCGTCGATTTAGAGGAATGAAATTTCATAAGGAGGGAGGTTGTAAGACCCCAAATTTTTAAATAAAAAGGAATTTCCTTTATTTATTATTTTGAAATAGTAAGGGTTGATTTGATTAATGTGGATAGTTAAGGGTTAAATCATGTGAATATTTGAAAATAAGCAGTGGTTATAAAATATTCATTATTGTCGGGGAATATTAGTTTGGTGGTGGAATATTAAATGCTTGTCGGGGAATATTAAATGCGACGACAGTAGCGACCGTGTGTGAGCCCCATATGTGAAAGCGATTGGATGAAGAAAGCGACAAATATAAGTTGTTTTTAAATAGCGGCGTAGTTATTCTGAATTATCTTGTTGGAATACCGGTTGGTTAAAACACACTGTCTGGCGTTGTTGAGCGATGGCACACGCGTTATTGCACCAATTATTGATTCTTACGTGAAAGCCTTACTCGATAATGGTTCTGATAATAATTCTTACGATATTTTTTATTGAGTTAATAATTCTTTGCGTTGATATTTTATATTCTTTGTTGTTTGATAATTGTCATTACGTAGTATTTTTCATTATCGAAGCAATAATTCATATTATCTGAATAATATTATTAGATAACATTATTGGCAATGTCTAGAAAGTTACATACAGGAGAGGTTTGGTCACTAATTGCTTGCGCCCGATGAAGAAATTCTTATTGGAAAGCCCCTCTTTCTGAGGGCTGCACAGTTGTCGATATTGTGATTACATAATATTATTTGTGAATAATTAATTATTGATTTATATGATGAGAAAATATTGATTTTATGTGGATATAGATGGAAAAATTTTTAAAATGACAATTGTTGAAAATTAATATTTTATCTTTTTACGATAAAATAATTCGTTTAAATATATTATTTTAATAATATATTAATGGTGATATTTTACAATGAATGTGGGATATATGAGTATCTGAGGAGGAAGAGTATTTTTGTTGCAATAAATGTTTAAAACATGTTAAACATGTGTCGGTGGACCCCATTTATTGGTTTGAAATTTGATTATAGCTTTGTAAAATCGCCCGTTTGTGGATTTGGTCAATTTCTATTTGGAATTTGGAAAAACTTTCTTACTGCAAAGTTGTAGAAATTGAATTTCTATAAAAACTCGCGAGATTCAATTTTTACTGATGAAAGGGCTATTTATTATGAATTATTGAAGTTAGAAGCTCAAAAATAATTGATTTTTGAAGTTTTAAATTTTTTTTAAGAAAAACGTTTTTTTTATTTTTCTTTCTTAGAATATTGTGTGTGGGAAATGTTGGGATCTGATTTCTAAAAGGTGGGCGTGAAAATTTATATAAATATTAATATTTTATTAAATTTTACTAACTTTGGTGTTACAGCGTTTTCTATAAATAGGGTCTTGGGTTAGAATTGAAAATCACACGAGAAGCTGAAGTTTTCTCTCTCTATATTATCGGCGTATTCTTGTGAGTATTTTGAGTATACTTTGAGTATTGCTATCTGATTGCAAGTTCAATTCATTTTATATCGGTATTTTAATTTAGAAATCTTGATCTTTTCGAGGTAAGGGATATTATTTTTTTCTCGAATGATATTATTTCTTGATATCATTATCTTTGAAATATTGATCTGAAGTTTTTTATCAAATTTGGAACTTTTTCATGTCGGGTTACTATTCATGAGTTCTTATTCATGAGTTCTTATTCACGATTCTTATTAAGCGAGTTCTTATTCACGAGTTCTTATTCACGAGTCTTATTAAGCGAAGCGTGAAGATGTTTTTGTGAATTTCTATCTTTTGGTGTCGAGATTTACTATTCACGTATCGGCCTTTATTCTATCTGACACTATTCACGTATCTGATTATTCATAGAAAAATAAAATTTCTTCTTTTAAGTCCAAAATATCTATTACGGATACTAACTTTGATTGTATCCATGTTTTGATCATTCTTGAATTTTACACCACTATGATTATTTTTGGTATTATTTTTGGCGTGGATAAAACCAAATCGAATCCTTAATCCTTAATCCTTGTCATTTTGTTTCCTTTGGATTCGTTTCTTTAAAAAAATTTTTTCATCATCCTCGATCTTAAATGATGATATTATGGAATATCTTTGGCACATGTATCTTGAATGATTTCTTAAGAATATCTTTGGCACATGGTGCAAAGATGAATGATTTCTGAAGAATATCTTTGGCCGTAGTGCAAAGATGAGCAGTGTTTAAATGAACATGACCAGTGATGAATATCTTTGGCTGTAGTGCAAATGAATATTTGATTCGGATGTATATTGATTGATGTTACGGGGATAAAAGATGAGCGATGAACTTTTAAATTCATACATAGAAGATAGTAGTTTGCATTCTCTACTTAACTCTTACAATGAATTATTATTTCATTGCGAATATTGATTTAAAATTTGTTGTCTATTGTATTCTATTAGATTTTTCCTGTTGAAGACTAACGATAATTTGTTGTATATTATCTTAGTCGTAATATTCTTCTTGAGCTAGTTGAGCTCACCTTTTCCTTTTGTTCCATTTTTCTCGGGAGGCGAGAATATAGAATATAAGCGAGTGCTGAGTCGGGTATGGAATGAAGGTTTTAGAAAGGATTGTTTAGTAGTCCTCACCATTTTGTAAAATAATGTATCGATAAATGTGATGAGGATTTATTTGAGTATAGATATTATCTAGAAGATAATATTTGTATTCAAACTCACGAGTTTCTTGTTGTAATAATAAAGTTGTAGTTGTTTACGTACCATGTATTGTGACTCGAATGGTGATGTATATGTATATTTTGGAGTTTCTAATTTGCATTATTTGGAGTTAAAATGTTGCGTTTAAGGATCGAAATACATATAATTAAATAAAATAAGACTTGTGATAGTAATTCCATGTCTTATATTTAATTGGGACATTGTATGGTGGAAGGATTGAATTATCACGGTAACTATTTACTCGAAAGGTTCTTTTATGATTAATGTTGAAATCTATATTATCTGGAAAGTGAATTTGATTGATCATTTGGGAGAACTTATCCTATTGTAGAATAAATATTATTTATTTAAATAAATTAATTGTTTAATTTATTTATTTAAATAAGATTAAATTATTCTAATTGATTTATTCACAATAGGTTTAATATGGAGAACCTAAAAGGTCACACCATAAAAGGAAGAATAATTATTTAAGAAGTTAATGGCATAATCGTAATAATATGTTAAGTATATTTAATTTAATCTATGGTGATAGAATAAATTAAATAGCTTAATATTATTATTTAATATTTTAGAAATATTAAATATAAATTAATAAGAGAGTCTTATTAATATTATTACAATTATTATTATTATTTTAATTTCTAAAAGAGTTTAGGAATTAATTTAATATAAATACTCTCATTTATTCTAATTGGATTAGGAAGGAAAATTAGTTAAAGGAGTTTAATTAATTATCCTAATAAGATTAGGGAGCTTAATTAATTAAAAGAATTTAATTAATTAAATAAAACCTTATTTTAATTGTTAAGGTGGGTTGATATCTTAAATAAGAGGTCTTATTATGGGTGATGGGGTTGTTGACTTTTCAACATCGTAATAATTCGATTTGTTGGAAGATGCGGCTCTTTTCTATAGAGATAGAAAAAGCTAGGGTTTGAGCCAATACCCCTTCTTCTTGAATTTTTATTCTTCCTTGGTGGATCACCTCTGAGAGGCCAAACACTTGGGTGGCTAACGTTGATCGAAGGAAGGAACCAAACCCGGTGGATTCGAGTTGAGCGAAAAGTTTGAGGTGAACTTGTACGAGGAAGCTTCGGATCTTGAGGTATGATTCTTATTCTTCTTCTTTTCGTTTAATTAATAATTGTGCGTAAAGGGTGATCAAGGGTATATGGTTTGTAAAATTTTTAAACTCTGATTTTTACGTTTTTAGCACTTTTTTTTTGCAATTTGATTGCGTTCTTGAATATTACAAACCTAACGATGGCATCGAGCCCGAACCTTTATCACGAATTATTAATTATTTTAATTTGATATGTATATTGATATGTGTTTAGAACAATTTAATTGGGCATAATTTTATTGTATAAAATTTAAAAAAAAAAAAAAAAAAAAAAAAAAAAATCGATTTTTTTTTTTTTTTTTCATATTTGATTTTTATTTTTGATTAATTTGAAAGGTGATTAATTTGAATTTTTAATTTTGAATATGATGATTCCTTGATTGCTATTTTTTTTTTTATATTTTTTTATATTATTATTTCAAAATTATATAATATTTTATCATTTAAATTTTTTGAAAAGTTGCTAATGATAGTATATATATTTATATATTTTTATATTAATTTTATATATATATATATAATATATATATATATTATATATTTATATATATATATTTTTTTATATATATGAATATATATATATATATATATATATATATATATATATATATATATATATATATATATATATATATATATATATATATATATATATATATATATATATTATATATATATATATATAATAATTTTATTTTAAAATAAAATAATTTATTTTAATTTTAAAATAAAAGTTTATTTTAATTTTAAAATAAAAGTTTATTTTAATTTTAAAATTAAATTTCATGCTAACTAATTAGAGTTGGAATTGGATTCCATGATAACTAATTGGAGTTGAAATTGGATTCCATTTTTCCTTAAATAAAGGAGTTTATTTAGATATGAAATAAGATTTCATATTATTCAAAATAAAAAGAGTTTATTTGTGAATAGGAAAAAAATCCATATTTCCTTAAATAAAGGAGTTTATTTAAATATGAAATAAGATTTCATATTATTCAAAATAAAGGTTTATTTGTGAATAGGAAAGAAATCCATGTTTCCTTTAATAAAAGAGTTTTTTTTTTTTATGAAATTGGATTCCATTATTAAAAATAAAGGAGTTTATTTGTGAATATTTAAGTGTTTCCTTTAATAAAGATTTTTTTTACATGGAATTGGATTCCATAATTAATTAAAATAAAGGAGTTTATTTTGATTAAAGATTTTGATTAAAATAAAATAGTTTATTTTATTCAAAATTGGATAAATTAAAATAAAATAGTTTTATTTTGATTTAAATTTGGATTAAAATAAAGGAGTTTATTTTGATTCAAAATTAGATTTTATCTTAACTAAATTTGCCCATTAAATGATATCAATATATATATTAAATGTTTATTATTATTAAGATGAATGTTATTTATTGATCGTATGATGATGTGTATGATAATAAATGGGATTGATTATGAATTATTGACCCGATGTGATTGGATTTTATTTTAGTTGGATGCGTGAATGTATGGGTTTTATTAAATGGGGTTACTGCGTACCTCGTCTTCTCTAATTTTTCTTAATGTAAATTCTATCTCCCTCTATATGTACTTCCCTTATTTCTTGATCGAGGTTTCTATTTATTTTAAATAGTTTTGTAATAGGAATAGTTAGAATTAATTTTGAAAAATTGGAGATCGAGGAAGCGAGGCGCTTTGAAGACCCGTTTGTAATGGAGCAGGGTTTAAATGTAATAGTTATATTTAAATATTATTTCTTGCACCCCAGGGTTTGACCTTTTGGTTCACTTGGTGGCTCTAGTAGACGAAACTAGAATAAAAGTCATAATCAATCAAGGTAGAATATAGTATTACTATATGTGCGTGCTTATACTATATATATTATATATTATGCAAACATGCTTGGCATGTTCATTAATATATTAGCGTATTTTATATATATATATATAAATGCTTGCTAAAAAGCAATGAGACAAATTAATAACAAACCCCTCGATTTTTTATATTAAGTCTAGCGTTCAAAGATATTTGGAATATCGAGCGTTAAGCCTTCTAGCATGATAAAATTAATAGAGTATTAAATATTTAATATGAGTTTGTTGTGTCACCACAAGGCAGAGTATTAAGTATTTAAGATGTTAATTTATCACATTTGATGCTATAAAGAAAATTGAACAATATTGTTTTGTTGTGTCACCACAAGGATGATATTTTCTTTTTTTTTGATATATGGAGTGCTAGGTTGGACTTAACTTGGATAATTTTGATTCGGATGTGCCACCACTTGATCAAAATAATCTAAGAGGCAAAAAAAAAGGAGTTGCATAGTTGATGTAATTGACAAAAGTTGTCTACTATTTATTTATATATAGTTTGTTGTGTCACCACAAATTTATATACATTTGAAATGGGATCCTTATTCTCACTTGTAAATCTTTAATTAGATTTTGCGAACTATATAAGTGAGGTAATATAGTTTGAAGAAAATAGTGGGAGATACCAATTTAAAACAAGACCTAATTTATTTTGGTAATTAATAAAAGAATGTATGTTAAAATGTTGTTAATTACAAATTCATTTACTGAATTTTACAATGTCTAAAATTACTATCAACTGCGAAGCATATTAGATGCTAAATTAACGAGAGCCAAGAATTAAGCGGATTGGTTAAGGAATTTGAGAATAGTTCTCATGGTGAAAAAGCTATCTTATGTCATATCGCTTTATCCTACTGATGGTTGCGAGACAATGCCTCTGAGGAAGAGATTGCTACTTTTAGAAAGTGGCGAGATGATGCCTGATTAGCTCGATGCATCATGCTTTCGCATCCGTGAATATGAGCTTGTTGTCGGCGTGAAACTATGGATCTCTCTATATTCTGCACATCAGTAGTTGATGGTGAGGAAAGTGGGACGATAGATATCGGATATCTAAGGAGCTCTTAGATCTAGAATGGCCCGATAACACTATAATGCAGACAAAAAGTTCTTAACATAATCAATTTGATTGATCGATTAGGATAACTGGTTTTATCGTGGATGGAGAGTTGAGCGAATTTGATCTTGCACTCACTCCGGACTCCTTTCACAATTGTTGTGAATTTTCATATGAACAAGCTAGATATCGACCTCGTTGATTTGCTTAACATGTTGAAAAATGTTGAGAGTCACTTTCGACGAAAAAGATCATGTCTTCTTGGTAGGGGCCAAAGGATCTTACGAAAGAAGAGCGATTCAAAGAAGGTAAATAGAAAGGCATAAACAAAGGATAATAAGAACAAAAGCGTCACGGATAGCAAAGGTTTGCTTCCCTTTGCAATAAGCTTTGGACCTTTGGAAAAAAGCTGCGAGAAGCATCTTGCGAGAGGCTAACGAAGAAGCTTAGTGAAGTTTGGTTACAAATCTGATTTTGTTCATGATTGAAATAAATTTTTCTTTAAATCGAGGTTACTACTTGGGTATTGGATCTGAGCTTTGGTTATCATAAATATAGATTTATGAAGGGACCAGCAGTAGAAAGCTAAACAAATATAAGTAATCTATGTGTGGAAAATGAAGCAAAAGGTTGCTTTGCATTAGCCATAGAAACTTATAGTTTAGCAATGCTACTGAGCAAATCTATTAAGTCGATAAGTTGTTATTGTATTCGATTCTTGTTAAAATATTATTTCCATTTTATTGTTGAATGATAAAATCTTTGGTATTATAATTAAGAACAATTGTTGTTACATTTATAATAATAATGTTTTGTATAAATGAAATATTACTTAATAAATTTTGTATACTTGACTTACGTGAAAATAATTTTGCATATTGAACAAATTAGTATAAGAAAAGGAGATGATCATTCGAAAGAGTTGAATGTGTGTATTTGCTTGAAATCTGAGTGTGAATTATTTGAAAGGTTCAAATTGAAGTGAAACAAATTGGCAAAGTATTAAGATTCTTTGATTAGATCGAGGAATAAATACTTGTGCGATAAGTTTCTAGATCATCTCAAATGGTTTTCTCATAATGGACACCTCGATCGTACGTAATAATTGATTGATGTATCTGAAAGGAAAAATCGTACCTTGTTGGACGTAGTGCGGTCCATAATGATTTCTGAAACATTCCGGTATCCTTACAGGATAATGTCACAAAATGGGCTGCATATCTACGAAAATGGTAACCTCAAAATCCATTGAACTCCATAAAAGTTATGGGCGGGGAGGATTCTAATCTTAAGTATGTTAAGATAAGGGGTTGTCGACTTATGTGAAAAGGTTTGAAAGGATAAGCTTGGGACAAGATTTGACAAATGTCTGATTTGTGGGACATCTAAAAAGTAAGTTTAGGGTATATGTTCTATAATCCTACTTAGCAAAAAGGTGTTTGTTCTGAAACACATTTTATACAAGATAAAGGTGTTTATCATTGAAGGGGCTAGTGGGAGGATAATAGATCTTGAAGAGTTCAAGAGAACCACAAAAAATCACTATAAGTCGAATAAGAGGAACACATAGATAGACCTGTTATACCACCTGGCCAAGATAAATGTAAATGCGGAATAGTACATAAAGATACCTAGGAGGTATGGATTCATCATGGATGATGATGATGATGAGTACACATCATAGAAGATGATGATCGAGAATTACATTCGATGAGAATCAAAAGAGTTCTAGTGTGTACAAAAAGGATTGGATTAGGGGCGTCGTGAATTTCATTCCTAGTATTATATGTTGATATCTACGGATGAGGAATGACATACCAATACTACAATCGATAAAGATAAAGTTGTCTAAACATTCCTCCATGAATGATTTGGGAAGAGTATCTTAATTGGGGATAAAATCTATATAGATAGATTTAAAGGATGCTCGACTTAACCCGAGGCGTATATTCATTTGATCTAAAAAGTCGTTTAGCATGGCAAACTCGAAGATGTCTCATGTTGATGAGAGCTATGGAGTGTATCTCTCTTAATAGTCCCCACAGACTCACGAAAGAGAGAGTCGCATGAGTGACAATCATGTATCTGATGAAATATCACGAGACACGATGTTGATCGGTCGTATTATGGAGAAGATTCACTATGAGTCGGTGAAAACATCTTAAAGTGCTTAGCAAGCACTAAGGATGTGATCATATTCATGGTGGGTCTAAATTAAAACTAGAGGGCTTAACGGACTCAAGTTTTTGAGACAGACCAAGATGACGAAAAAATCCACTTTAAGGTAAAGCGTTATCTTGAGCGAGTGGTGCGATGAATTGGAAAGGTTCAAAGCGATGAAAAGAGTCTTTGGTTTAGTGATAAAAAGACAAAGTATATAGCTATAAATGAAGGCTGCAAGTTGATTGTTTGGATTAAAAGTTCATTCTGAGAACTAGGAATAGTTCTAAGTCTCATCTTGGATCTAAACATGTGTTGTGGCACTTTCATTTGATTATTAGAATCATTGAAGATGGGAAATCACTATAGAGATAGTGGACTCTCATGAACAACATTACATATCCATTAACTAAAGCTTATCCAACGACGGGATAATAAATCGTTAGAGAAGAAAGAGTATGAGATACCATGACGATTGGCTTTAGTGCAGTGGGAGATTGAAAGTAGTATGCACCTGAACCCGATCATGTTTGATGATAAAGCGTATACTTTGTAACAATCTTATTCATTTATTAATAAAAGTATTAATTTATTAAAGGCTTTTAATTATCTACGTGATCTTTGTTTTATAATATGTGATAAACCCGTAGTTTTAAGCAATGCTTTTAGAATAATGATGATGATCATTCTAATGAGATCTAAATTCTTAGAAAGCTTAAAACTAAAATAGTTCCCAATCGTTGGATTACTAAATTGGGGATTAGTGAATCCGGATAGATTGAATACATCGTTGCTTGCTTTCGTTGGATGAGGATGATTGATCTCATGATCATTTGTGTGGAACAACTTTAAAGCAAGTATGTAGGTGCTTATTAGAGAATAAGTTCATTTGAGCATTGGCTCATTAAGGAATACCTAATGGAGTTTTACTTTGCTGTCGATAGGAATTCTGTAGTGATAGTAGTCTGAGTGATCCTTGGACTTGAGATCATCATAGTATCTTGTGTATGATGAGTTATACTTTGACTTATTCCTTAAGACCCTTAGGGTATATCAAAGGGTATGCTTGGGTATAATAAGTTGTACGTGGAGATAATGTATGATCGATAAAGAATCTACCACTTCAATAAAGAAGAGAAATGTCTATGTGATTAGATAAATGACAACCCGATGAGTCCTTGGCGAAGCGAATGAAATTAGAAAGGTTTCTAATTTGCATTATTTGGAGTTATGCGTTTAAGGATCGAAATACGTATAATTAAATAAAATAAGACTTGTGATAATTCCATATCTTTATATTTAATTGGGACATTGTATGGTGGAAGGATTGAATTGTCGGTAACTATTTACTCGAAAGGTTCTTTTATGATTAATGTTGAAATCTATATTATACGGAAAGTCGTTGATCATTGGGAGAACTTATCCTATTGTAGAATAAATATTATTTATTTAAATAAATTAATTGTTTAATTTATTTATTTAAATAAGATTAAATTATTCTAATTGATTTATTCTGGCCGGTTTAATATGGAGAACCTAAAGGGTCACACCATAAAAGGAAGAATAATTATTTAAGAAGTTAATGGCATAATCGTAATAATATATATTATGTATATTTAATTTAATCTATGGTGATAGAATAAATTAAATAGCTTAATATTATTATTTAATATTTTAGAAATATTAAATATAAATTAATAAGAGAGTCTTATTAATATTATTACAATTATTATTATTTTTTTATTTCTAAAAGAGTTTAGGAATTAATTTAATATAAATACTCTCATTTATTCTAATTGGATTAGGAAGGAAAATTAGTTAAAGGAGTTTAATTAATTATCCTAATAAGATTAGGGAGCCCAATTAATTAAAAGAATTTAATTAATTAAATAAAACCCAATTCCTTATTTGTTAAGGTGGGTTGCTTGATATCTTAAATAAGAGAGTGCTTATTATGGGTGTGGGGTTGTTGACTTTTTAACTTGTCGTAATAATTCGATTTGTTGGAAGTCGCTCTTTTACATAGAGATAGAAAAACTAGGGTTTGAGCCAATACCCCCATCTTCTTGAATTCTTATTCTTCTTGGTGGATCACCTCTGAGAGCCCGAACACTTGGGTGGCTAACGTTGATCGAAGGAAGGAACCCAAACCGGTGGATTCAAGTTGAGCGAAAAAGTTTGGAGGTGAACTTGTACACGAGGAAGCTTCGGATCTTGAGGGTATGATTTTATTCTTTATCTTTTCGTTTAATTAATAATTGTGCGTAAAGGGTGATCAGGGTATATGGTTTGTAAAATTTTAAACTCTACGATTTTACGTTTTTAGCTTTTTTTGCAATTTGATTGCGTTCTTGAATATCTTTACACTACTAACCGAATGTTCAACAACGAGATCATCTTTGCTACGAGGCCAAAGATATTCGTATCTCAAAAATATAAATCATTTCGGAAATTATATAGCTGATAATTATGACCCGTATTGATCGATTAACGCTATGACTTTAAAGCTAAAAGATATTCAATTATAAATTCCGATAGTGCGTGATGTTACCGATTAAATGATTAATCTTTCTTGTGCTTTGGCCGAAGAAAGGGCAATGTCATTGATATATACCGATAATCTAAATGCTTTTCAATTAGCGAAAAGAGAATATCGCCCATTAGGGATTATAAAAATGTTATATGATGATAATAACAATAATAATCCAAAATATGGATTTAATCTCAGGCTAAGATTCCAAAAATCAATGATAATTTGGTCAGAAAAAAAATAAGCAATTTTGTCCGTGAATAATACTTGGTGATGATTATTATTTCTTGAATAATAACTTCATGAATAGTAACTAAATGAATAGTAAC